>PVJS01046451.1:0-15823 GCA_004027185.1 Glis glis
GGGGGGGGAGGGACACTAAGAGCTGTGTGCATGTATGTTAACACCAAACTGATACTCATTGTGATGTGAGATTACAATGCACCAATAAAAATATATTAAAAAAAGAATAAAAAAATAAATAAATGGAAAAGAGTTGGTTCATAAAACTAATAGTCCAAGTTCATCTTCAGAAAGTGGAAACGTTCAATTATATAGTCAGGAACCAATGCCTCTCCAAATCTGGGCTCAGTTTCTCTGTGTGGTTGTGTTTATCTGATTCAGGAAGATCCCAGCTTCACAGAAGCAAGATGGCCTCCAGATGCTGCAGACTAACCAAGAAAAAGAGAGCTTCCCTTTCCTTATAGCACTAAGAAAAACCTCTGGAAGTACTGTCCCAGAGAATGAGATATTGTCAGTGGGAAGCCTCAGACCACATACTCATGCCTGGAGTGTGAAGGGGTTAATATCCCAAAACATGTGAGCAAAAAGAAGCACAGGAAGATTTGTCAGAGCAAAATTAGGGTGCTGCTCATCCCAGAGGGAGGGGATCCTGAGTGCCAGGCAAGGCAAAGGCCATAGATTAATACACACCAGGAAAAGTATATTTAAAAAGTTATAAAATTACACACACACACACACACACACACACACACACACACACACGGACACGGACACCAGAAACAAATTATACAGATGGTATATCCATTCATGTTTTTGTAACTATAGAAATGGTTGAATCTGAATGAAAAAAAAAGGGGTATGCCTTAGCTTCAGACAGAAGACAGATGTAAATATTTTTTTTCCCAGGCATTCTGCTATAGCCGATGCCCACTTGCTGGGCAAACTGATGTTGCAATATCAAGTAGCCATGTCCAGGGTTGTCTTGCTGTTTGAAGACCAGCTGATCTCTTGCAGGTAAGTAGCAAAATGATCATAGCATGTGTGTGAATAAGTATCCAGGAATTATTAAGAGTCTTAGTCATAACACTTTCCCTCGCATCTATTCATCTTTATAAAGACATCTCAAAGGGCATCTGAAACCAGATTCGGCTCCTGAATCCTTTCTACACAGGTAGAATGGACCATTTTTTCTCTGGGAATTTGTGTAGAGAAAGGAAGAGAGAAAAGAGAGAGGTAGGGATGGAGAGAGAGTGAAATTGTTTGCTCTAGAGGAATTAAATTCGGAGATCATAGTATTATATAGAGGTAGAGCAATGAGTGGGAGATGATATAACAAAATCACAATGGCTATTTGAAATATTGCAGTATCATTTCACAATAATATTCATATTCTCTATATGTATACATTCTATATGGTGTTGTCATAGACAAGGGAAATATGTGCAAGGAAGTTGCCACAGGTATATGTATAGCTAACAAAATTACTTGAGTGCTTACTACAGAATTACTGGAGATGGAGTCTCTCTATAAAGGAATAAAGTGAGTACTGATAGCACAATAATTTTCATGATAATCAGGTATTTTATATAATCCAGATCATCTGAATAAATGAATATCTTTCCCCTAATATTAGTAGTAGGTTTGACCAATTTTTAATCCCCTCAAGCACCAAAACATTTATCTGACACTTTTTAAATGGAAAATTTCCAAAACAAGAGCTATAATACTTTCTACCTTCTTAAATAAATATACTGAACATCTAAAAATCTTTCATCCTTTGTCTGGAATGATTTACACCATGCTGTGATTAACCAAGGCCAATCAAGGTATATAGAGCTTTCTCAGCCCTCCAGAATTTCTTAATTCTTGTGACTGATGGTGACAGTTTGGTTCCTCTTTGCCTTATTGCCCCTATGCCCCTGTAAAATAATGCTGCACTCAAAGCACATAGGAAGTCCTGAATAAGTGTTAGCAATTGTGAATGTTATGAAAAACTGAAAGGCCTTTTCTTATTCCAATTTGCTTTTAAACTGCAAAAGATTGAAGAATCAGACTAGCAATTTTGTTATAATTGCTTTTAAGTTAAAATTAATTGTCTGCATAAGACCTACAGCATCCTGAGTGAGCGGCTCTCTCAGGGATTTACTGTATGGGTGCTACGGTCTAAATGTGTGTGTGTGTCATCCTAAAATACATGTATCTAAAACCTAATAACCAATGTGATGGGATTAGGAGCTGGGAATCTTCGGGACATAATTAGATCATGAGGATAGAGCCCTCATGAATGGGTTTAGAGCTTTTAAAAATAGGCCCCAGAGAACTACCTTGCTCCTTTTATTTGTGAAGATATAGGTAGAAGGCACCATCTATGAACCAGAACACAGCCCCTCACCAGACAGAAAATCTGCCAGTACCTTGATCCTGGACTTCCCAGCCTCCAGAACAGTGCAAAATAATTTCTGTTATTTGTAAGATGTTAGTTTATAGTATTTTGTTATAGCAGTCCAAGCAGACGAAGACAATGGGTTTTAACAGTGTGCTTTGTTGGCGGGCTGTGTGACATTTTAAAAAGAACATCTATGTATGTTGTGCTATTTTGATACCTATAAAAATCATGAGGTAGCCAGGACAGGACTATTACCTTCATTTTACATAAAGAGGAAAAAGTGTAGTTAAATAAATGCCCGAAAGTCAGTCAGAGTGGTCACTAATAGAAACTTCTGCCTTCTTAATCCATATTTGGTGTTACTATCATTACTAGCTGCTGTGGTCAGTGATCTGGGAACACGGGGTGTCGCAGTGTTTGGATTCTCAACCATTTTTATGCAAACACAGAAAGAACACATGGCAATTGCCCAGCAATCAGAGGAGCTCGATTTTTTGCTTCTCTTCTTATTCTGTTTCTTCAGGTGTTTATAGAGTTCTCTTTTTCTCTGAGGGCAACACAATGTATTTGCTTACCCGATATGTTTTATTATTATTTGTTATTGACAACTGTTAGCTCTTTCTATGAAAATTCAAAGGGGAAATTGAAGTGAAAGCTTCTCAGAGGAAACTCTACTAATAATTGACAAGACTCCAATCTTCCCATAAACCCGTAGTGTAATTAGGCCCTATTCCAATGCTCCTCTTCCTCTTTGGTCTAGATGTATCTAAAACAATATGGGTCTTAGTTTTAGAAAAGAAGGAACTTAGAGGCCAGCTATAATTGCCAGTATTTGGTCTCATCATATTAGAATTGATGGAATTATTTTAATCATTTTTAATGTAGTGGTTATTGTGCAGGGTTGGGATAGACTCTCCACCACAAAATTGGTTGGGTTTGAGACTGATGTCACATGCGACATGATATAAAAACATTTACTGCTCAAATAATTATTCTTTCTGAGGTGAGCAGGAAAGGAGTCTTAGCAGGTCCCAGCAACTGAGCTTGAGTTTGTATGATGGTGAAAGGGTGGACCTGGGACGAGGGCTCTCTCTCATAAGTGGGGCCTTGGAGGGTTTCAACTTCCAGCCAGTGCCAAGGGAAAAACTACTGACTTCTAATCACCTCAGCCAGATGTAGGAAGAAGGGGAACAGAGAGTCATGGAACTGGAAACTTGTCAATAATCAAATATCAAAAATGGCACCAGACCCTTACATCTAATAAATAGTTAAGCAGCAGATTAAAAGAAACACTTGCTCCAGTCATCAAGTATATCCGTAAGTCTTGTCTTTATAATATTCCCACTCCTTTCATGATGAACGATTCTGGCTCCTGGGAGTATTGGTGGTTTTCAAGTGGGAATAATTTTTCCCTATATGTCTCATAAATAATATAAAAGCTAACCAATAAACAAAACAAATAGTTGGCTAAATATGAACCTACTGCCAGGAAGGGCTCTTCTGTCCCATGTCTCTCTTGCATATCGGCTCTTCACAAAGGCTTTGACTGCTCAGGGGGCCCTGTACACTCCACTGTGTGCTGTCTGCGCTTTGCAAAAATTAAACAATAATGGTAAATTGGTGATCTACAGGGAAGGCACACAGCAGAGCAGTCTGGCTGCTTCTGAATGACCATCAACAGGATTTGCTTCCTTTCATCTCATTCAGCTGTGTAAGGGAGTGCTTGAAGTGCCCCCAGGAAGTTCCTTTATCCTTGGCAGAAGGGGTTTGCCAGTCTTGATTTCAATGCTCTTTTATGCTACGCACTGTCAAAGGGGATGCTGTGCAAGGAGTGAATCTGTAACAGAAATGACTGCCATGACAGCCTCATAGAGCCAGCGTCAAAAATATTAGTGAACAATTTAGTAGGCCATCAAGCACATGAATAGACCGGGCCTTTTGCCATGTACCATCCATCTAAGTGGGAAAATACTGCAGCAGGATCAGAGGGAGGAGGTGGGAGAAAATGGCACACTCTCTGATGTTGGAAGGACCTTTCTGTCTTCTCAAAAGGCCGATCATCACCAGGCCTGACACAAGGTCATTTTTCACTCTCTAAGAACCTGCTAGGGGCTCCATAGGGAACCTGAAAAGATTATTTCTCTGGACCCTATTGCAGCTTTCACAAACTGTACCAAAGCCTTCTCAATTAAATGTATCATCTAATCTTATATGTGTAATCTCAGGCCGTTTTAATAGTAAAGTCCATTCTAATTGCCTTTTTGACATTAAACTTGTCTATTTATACTGATACTTGATCACACTTTTTATTGCTTCCCTAGTGGAGTAATAGTTATAAAATGTTTCTCACTTCAATAGTTTAAATTCTGTTTTCGGTATCTCTTTCAAAGTTAGATCAATTTATTTATCTATTTATTTGACAGAATGCGCATTTTCACTTCTCTTTGCCAGCTTAGATATATGAAAGAGCATGATATTTTCTATTGTGTGTGTGTGTGTGTGTGTGTGTGTGTGTGTGTGTGTGTGTGCTGTATTGCTCTTCCCTCATTCAACCATTGTTACTAACTCCTAGAGGATAAAAGCATTAGATTTTTGGAAATATAACATGAAGTACCTGGCTATTCCATAAGCTCTGTGAGAAAAGGAGTTTCCTCTATTTTGTTCTCAGGCCTCCCTGTTTAACACACTACTGAATTTAGCCTAATACTGAGTAAATATTTGTTGAATAGGCAAATGCTATAAATGTCCTCTTCCTTGTAATCATATCTCTTTTTTTACCTCTATTTTTGGCTTAATTTTTTTCTTTTTTGCTTAAAAATAGCTTTTTCTTTTGCTTGTAGGGCAATGTAGATGTGTTTGAGGAAGACAAAATTTTTTTTTCTGGTATTTCTTCAGATGCTAACCTTATCTCCATTGCTTTTTTTTGTGTGTGGTATTAGGGATTGAACCCAGGGTCATTCTACCTCCAAGCTACACCCCCAGCCCTATTTTTAATTCTTTATTTTGAAACAGAGTCTCACTAAGTTGTGGAGGGCCTCACTAAGTAGCTGAGGCTGGCTGCGAACCTGCGATCCTTCTGTCTCAGCCTCCCAAGTACTGGATTACAAGCGTGTACCACAACACCGGGCCTTTTTTTTTTTTTAAGTGTGCATGCCATGATAAAATCACCAAACATTGACTGATACTCATTTCTGATCTGGCAAATCATCTGGCAATGGCTACTGAATACTCCCCCTACTCTTTCTAGTAATGGCTTTACATCATAGTACTCTACGCCCCTACCCCCATTTTTTGGTGTATAATGTGTCTTGGGACTTAAATAATTAAAAGTTATTTTCACAGGAAAGCCATACCTTTACTTGTTAACCGCATAATTATTTAAACAATTCTTTGTTTAGCTTCTGCTGACTCCCAGTTCAGAGACTTAATATCAGTTGGTATCAAATTTAGCTTAAACTCAGAGTACTATGAGAATATAGTATAATTTCTCACTAACACAGACATTACTGCCCATCCTACTACTATGTCAAGCTTTGTTGGCCTCCAAAGACTAGTTTTGGAACTTCCGGGAACACTTTAAAATGAATGCAAATAGAAATATTTTCCTTCTTTTTTTTCTTGGAAAAACCAGAAAAGTATCTGGAGCAGGTGTTGACTATTCAAACGCCTCTGGCATGAAACATGTAATGTGCATATGGAAATTAAATCCAGTGCAAGAAAACGGGATAATCAGTGCTGTGGTAGAAGAAAAAGTGCATGTCTTGACTAAAGATTCAAAATTCTATTTTTGTGAAAATTGAGCAATGAAAACAAAATACAAGCTGGCCTGTAATCTCCCGACTTGGGAGGCTGAGACAGGAAGATATCAGGTTAAAGGCCAACATGTGGTCACTTAGCTAGACCCTGTTTCAAAATAAAAAATAAAATAAATTAGGGCAAGAGCTTGGCTCAGAGGTTTCACCTGAGTTCCACCATACGCACGTGCATGTACACATACACACACCTTTCTGAGTCATGTAGATTGCAATATATTCGTTACACCCACTGATCTCAACAACCCTTTGGTATTTATTTACATCTTTCATAAATTTAGTAAGTGGTATTTGACTTTGGCATAAAGAATGGATGGGCTAGATACCGTGGCTTTTTTGTTTTTAACTTCAGGGTTGGAGGTTTGAATGTCTGTTCTCTCCTTCAATAATGATATTGCTTCTACATTTCTTTGAGGCTCAGAGCATTTGACTCTTCTATTGCTACTACCTATTGTCTACCTATTGCTTCACTGTCATGGCCTGACTACCTGATTATTCCACTTTATTCATAGAAGATGTTGTCATCCACTTCATATTCCATACAAGAGCAATAATTAAAGGTAGAACACTTTCTTGGGTGAGCGAGTGAACACTCTGAGTGAGAAGAGGCCGTCCTCGCACACTGTCCCGGCTCCATCTCCCTTCACCGGAAGGCAGGGCTGTCACAGCAGAATGATGAACCATTGGGGTACCCCACTCCTCTGGCTCTCACTGTTCTCGTACAAAAAACAAATGGAAATGGTATTGATTACCATGTGGTGGCTGTGAACAGTCGAGATGATTAATGTCTGGCACTGAAACACAGCGCTTGGAGGAGATGGACTCTTCTTGCTCTTTCTCTCTGTTCTTTTTTGGGTCACTCTCCAAAGAGTGGCTGTGTGTTATGCCTCTCCCTCCCTGCTCCCACGGTTACCAGAGCTCTCTGGGCTTGTAGCAAGGGCTCTCAAGGGGTTTCCATAGAACTCCTCTATGGAATCACAGCAAGTCAGGGCACTCCGGCTCCATCTGTCTAGTTCCACCTTCCACTACTGGGAGACGGGAATCAGAGTCTGTAGCTTCTATAGGGCTCTGCCATGATGTAGGCTTTGGAAGCCCACAGAGAAGTAAAAGGATGGTAGCAACTTGGGGTCGTGGGAAGAGTACTGGATTCGAGGGTCAGAAGCCTGAGTATTAGGCTCGTGCCTCTTTCCCTTTTGATCCATTTCTCCTTGGTGATGGCACTGAGCCTGTTTCTTTATCTGTAAAAATGGAGACAATAGTATCCCTGTCTTATTTGTATTGCCAGGTTATTGAGGGGTTTAAGGAGAATAAGTGGGTCTGAGAGCGCCTCTGCAAAGGTCCTTTATTGCTGTTAGTCTTGGGCACGAACTCAGCGTACTCACACAACACTAAGACAGCATTAGCAGGAGTCCTCAGAGAGAAGGAGGAACAGACTTATTTCTGTGTACTGAATATCCCTTTCATTCTCTTGGAGAAGAGTAATTTTTTTTCTTTTTGATATTCTCATTTTTCTTGCTTCCGGGAATGGTATCATCCAAGCCAGCCCTGTAGAAACCAAGTCTAGACTCACCCTCTAGCTGACTGTCCAGATTCAACTGCCATCAGATCTAACACATTTAATGAGAATAATTAGTAATTACAGAGCACTTGCAAAGTACCAGGGATGGTTCTAAGTGCTTTACATGTATCATCTCATGTCATTCATAGAACAACTGCTGTGAGGTAGTTGCTTTTATGATACTTAGTCTAATGATAAAGAAAAGAAAGTCAGGTGCTGTACTAGCTTTTTTTTTTAAATTAGTGACCAAAATGCCTGAGAAGAATGACTTAGAGGAGGAAAGTTTATTTGGATGATGATTTTCGAGGTTCAGTCCAAGGTTGGCTGGCTCAAAGTAGAAACATCATGGTAGCAGTGTGTGACAGAGGAAATTTGCTCAGGGTAGGTAGGAAGGAGAGAGAGAGAGATTAAAGGCAGATATAGCTGTCAAGATCATGCCCCCAGTGATCTGCCTCCTCCAGCCACACCCTACCTGCCTACAGTTACCACCCAGTAAATTCATTCAAATTATTAACCCATCAATGGATTTATCCAATGATGAGGTTAGAGCCCGGATTCAATTATTTCACCTCTGAACATTTCTGCATTGCCCACACATGAGCTTTTCTGGGGGACATTCAATAGCCAAACCATCACAGGCTCAGAGAGGTTAAGTACATACCCAAGGTCACACACTTGGTAAGGGATCCAGGAAGGCTTTTGGAGACTGACTCCCAAGCCTTTTCACATAACTACTGCACTAATGCTCCCCACTGTGTCTGTGTCCATTCTCTCTGGCTGAGATTCCTAGCTGGTATAAGTGCCCCTCTGGGTGGGGTAGGCATTACTCTTCTACAGACCATACCCCATACAGCTACCACCAAACTCCTCCTAAAACACAGATCTGATCGAGCCGCTGTCTGGTTAAGGCTTTTCAAGGGTTCTCCCCTGTTGCAGAACAACCAGGCTCCAACAATTGGCCTATAAATCCCACTTGGCGTGGCTCCTGCCTGCCTCCTGCCAGCCTTCTTCCCACTGAACTTTGTTCATTTCACACTCAGGGAGTGTTTTATGCTTTTTCACTCTGCTGCAGGTAGGTATATTCAATTCCTTACTCCTGAAATCCCTCTTCCTCTTCATCACCTGAAAACTCCTACACATCCAATTACAAGGCAAAGTCTTCCCTTCCCCATGCAGGCCCTTCACCTTGGCTCCCAGAGGACTCTGCCCTTCCTCCCATTACAGAGTCCACCACCTTGGAACAGTGTGCTTGGTTAGAAGATGCAGGGATGTTCCTTCACGACTTCCCAGGGCACAGGAAGCCTCCAGGCTGAGCCCCAGTCAGGGCGAAGAGACGGTGGAGAAGAAGCCATGTCTTCCTGCTGCCTGAGATTGGAATTCCAATTCTCCACATGAAAGGGAGACCATCATCTAACTTATCTCTACTCTAGCCCTTGGGGTAGACCTGCGAGAGGATGCCAGGGAATCTGCCAGGTGTTTCATTTTTTTGCCTTAGTGTATAAGTGACATCTAGCTGCCTTTCCAGCCAGAGGGAGGTTTCTGCTTAATTCAGGCTCTGGAGAGATGTCTCTGGCAACCCCCAGCACCAGCGGGGAGGTTTATCTAATTGAGCAAGCAGGCCCACCTTCCGTTCTGCTTCAGGAAGCTTGGCTGTTTATTGCTCACCCTGCAGTGCATGAGCTGCCACCTCTTCTGTGAAGCCTTCCCAGCCACTTGGCTCACAAACCCCCCATCCCACCCCAACCCCCCCATCTCCCAAGTTTGCATCAGCCACATCTAGCCAGACTAGCTAGCAGTATCCACATTAGCTTTTGCTACATTAACACTACGCCATGACCTGTAGGCTTAAAACGATAAGCATGTCTGAGCTCACCATGCAGTGGGTGGTTCTGTTGGTCTTGGTGGGATTCCCTCTTGCATTTTCAGATACCTGTCAATCAACTAGACTCCACTGAACTGACCATGGGCCACGCATCTTTCATCCTCTAGCAGGCTAGCCTGAGCTTGTTCACACTATGGTGTAGGGGTCCCTGGGTGCCGGCAGAAAGCTGAGGGGCCTCTAGAAACCCAAGCTCAGATCTGGCCCAGCATCCCATCTGCCCCTTGGCATTATAAAGCAGGTCATGAAGGTCAGCCTTGGTGTCGGGGTTAGGGAAACAGGCTGCACTCTCCAAGGTAGGTGCTTTGAACTCCTGTTGCAAAGAGGCACAGACATATGAAGAGAAAGAGTCTGTGGTCATTTCTATCTATGAATGGTCTGCAATGCTGCTCCATTATTTAAACCTGTATCTGATAAGGATTTGTTCTGAGGTTAAAATCCAGGAAGAGTTCCAAGTAATTGTCAAGAGAAAATTGGAGTCTTCAGACCTAGGTTAGAATTCTATCTCTGCCACATGTTCATCATATGGCCTTGGGCCATATGATGACGTTGGGCCATTTTCTTCTTTTTAGTCCATTTCTTCTTTTGCAAAATAGGAATATTAGCCGGGCATGGTGGCGCACGCTTGTAATCCCAGTACTTTGGGAGGCGGAGACCGGAGGATCTGGGTTCGCGGCCAGCCTCAGCTCTCTCTCTCTCTGTCTCTCTCTCTCTGTCTCTCTCTCTCTCTCTCTACCTAGTAAGGTCCTCCACAACTTTGTGAGACCCGGTTTCAAAATAAAGTATAAAAAAATAGGGCTGGGGGTGTAGCACACAGGTAGAATGCCCCTGGGTTCAATCCCCGGTACCGCAATAAAAAAAAGAGGAGGAATATTAATAATCCCAGCCTCACAGAGTTGTTGTAAGAAGCGAATGATATATGAGTGCAAGACACTTCACATGGTGTCTGGCATCTAGTAAGTGCTTAGTTAAAGTGGCCTTTGTTGTCATTGTTGTTATTAAAAACAACGGTTATTATTTAATCAGCCCATATACTAAAGCAACGAATCCCCCTTCTGAAACTCTTATGCCATGAGCTCCTCAAGGGCATAGACTATATGTACAGAAATATTCACTACAGCTTTGCTTATAATAGGAAATATTTGAGAGCAGCAATCAGTAGGGGATTGGTTAAATGAATTTCAGCATATTGACCCAAAGGATTGCAAGCTAGTCATTAAGGATGATGTAGCGCCGTGCATGCTGACATTGAGAACCGAACATGACGTACCGTCAGGTGGAAAGGGGGTTACGAGACAGTACACAGAGCATAGAGCCATCTCTGGAAAATATATCTATGTGTAGATAGACACATAGAAGTAATAGTGGAAAGATACAAAAATGTGAGGATGTGAGGGTGTCTGTCTTCATGGGCTGAGATTATAGGATTTTTCTGCCTTTTGTCCTAGCTTTTCTCATTTCTCTAGAATGAAATGCATTATGAAACTAAATGTATTTAAAAGTTGCCATTGGAGAACCGCTCTGGGTCAACACCAAGGCGGGCTTCAGAGCACTGCTGTGTGCTAAGCCTCGAACTCGGCACCCAAAGCCCTGACCCTATTCATGCCAGGCGCTATGCTGGGTGCCCGTGGTCCTCCAAGGCTGCCCCTCCACCAGACTCTGGGTGTGTTTTCCAGAGCTCCTCCAAAACTACACCAACTCACTCCCAACCCTGTTTAATTCCCGGGAGAGCACCATCCCCTCCCTGGTCCTTGTAATGCTTCAGTAGTCCCCATGAAGCCAGATTTGAGGTCGAGGTAGGAATCTGTCCTTTGGGGCTGCCTCACTTCCCTTCCAAGTGACTTGGGAGATGGAGGGAGAAGGACTGGGGCTGAGAGCCCAGCACCCACAGGATGGGACTCCGTCTTCCCTCCTTTCCCTCATGGATGGACGGGGTCTGAGGGTTCAGGTGTCAATCAACGGCAGCGCTGCTGCAAGACGGAGACCCTGTGGGGAGGGGAGGGAAGCTGAGCTATTTGAAAATTAAGAATGTCCATTAGCCACGATGATGTGGCTACTCACAATCTCCCCCAGGAGATCCCTTGGGCTTTCTGGGGAATAAACAGCCCCTTCTGGGCAGCACTCTCACTCTCCAACTTACACACCTCTCCAGGTATCTTGGCTCTGGGGTCTGTTCTCATTTGTGGCCCACAGCACCTCCATCAGGCCCTTCCTTACGGACTGACCCAGCTCTCCCTACAGAGCCTCATGGGTCAGTTTATCCTCCTAAGAGCAGACTTAGAGCAAAATGAACAGTCCCAACCACTGGAACAGGAGGAGTTGCCAAAAGGGCACTGGTTGCATCAGGAGCTAACATGCCCCAGCCAACATGGATTGCCTTGATGGAGTTGGGGCTGGATTCGGGCCGCTAGGGAAGCCTGCGAGTGATAGCTGCTAGTGCTCAGTGAGAAAGGGGGGAGGGGTGAAGATAATCAGAGGAGTCGCACACGGTGGCACATGCCTGTTGTCCCAGTACTTGGGAGACTGAGGCAGGAGGATCACAGATTCAAAGCCAGCTTGAATGAGTAGCGAGACTCTCAGCAACCTAGTGAGACCGTTTCAAAACAAAAAATAAAAGGAAGGGCTGGTTGTGTAGAATGCCCCTGGGTTCAATCCTCAATAACACACACACACACACACACACACACACACACACACACACACATAGAGGGAACAAGATTTAGGGGTCAATACACTGATTTTTAAAATTTATTTGCTTGTTGTTTTTTTTTTTTTTTGCAGTCCTGGGGATTGAACCCAAGGGCACTATATCACAGATCTATACCCATAGCACTCTTTATTTTTATTTTATTTTATTTTACTTTTTGTGGTACTGGGACTTGAACCCAGAGGTGCTCTACCAGTGAGCTACACTCCCAGCGCCCCCCCCTTTTTGAGACAGGATCTCACTAAGTTTCCCAGGCTGACCTGAAACCTGCGATTCTCCTGTTGCAGCTTCCCAAGTACTGGGATTACCGGCATGGACAACCACAGCTGCCTAATACTTTTTTATTTTGAGATGGGGTCTCTCTAAGTTGCCCAGGCTGGTCTCTAACTTAAGATCCTCCTGCCTCTGCCTCCCAAGGAACTGGGATTATAGGAGTGCACCACCATGCCTCCCTGATTTTGAAAATATTTAGCCAAAGCCTTTCTCTAACATCTCTTTGTCTGGTTTAAGGAGGCCATTTCCCTGGTTACTCACAGAGAGTCCGGTGGATGTGGCATCCGCCCCTGTCAATCCAAAATGCAAATGTGTGTGGGCGTGTGTGGATGTGATGTTGAGTCACAATATTGTTAATTATAAGGAAGTTTAGGAATTGAGGCAAACTTTCTCCCATCCCCATTTGCCAACAATTAAGGCAGGCTGGCTGTGGATTACTAACCATCATCCTTCCCCTCCTAACTCCCATAATTGGTTAGAATGCCTCTGTTAGATAAGCCTGCCTACAGAACTCAGCTAAGTGAGAGCCCTTTATAAGTTAGGCGATAAATTGGAATATGCTTCCCTATCTGGTATCCAAACTTAGGAAATCTGCCTGTTTGCATGAGGCCCCTCCCTGAGCAGCAGAGCCCAGGGTTCTGTGGAATTCATTGGTGCTTCTTGGCAGCACCTATGGCCGAGATGGGACCTCCAGGCTGACTCGTGGGAAACCCAACTTCACCGCGGGACTTCCGGACTTCTCCTCATGCGGCTTCTGACTCTGCCGTTTATTACCTATGTGGCCGTGGGCAAGTATCTAAGTCTCTCTGTGTCTCAGTATTTCCATCAGCAAATGGGGATAATAAGAGCAACTATCTCATAGGATTATCATGAAATTAAGAAGATAATTCATTTAAACTGGGCATGGTGGTGCACATCTGTAATCCCAGTACTTGGTAGGCTGAGACAAGAGGATCACAGCACACGGCAACTTAGTGAAATTCTGTTTCAAAATAAAAAAATAAAAAGGGCTGTGTAGCTCAAAGGAAGAATCCCCCCAGTACAACACACACACACACACACACACACACACACACACACACACGCAGAGAGAGAGAGAGAGAATCCATTTAAAATGCTTAGAGTACCATCTGGCAGACAGGAACTCAGTAAACATTCATGACCACTATTACTACAATTAAATTTCATTAAATTCCCAGAGCACAAAGGCTTCCTACTACAAGAGACATTTTGGAACAACCCAAGGCATATGTGGTATGGGTGAGTTCTCTATTTTAGTTTATTTTTTGGTACTGGGGATTGAACTCAAGGGCATTCTACCTCTGAGCTACACTCCTAACCCTTTTTATATTTTAAATTTTGAAACAGGGTCTTACTAAGTTGATGAAGATCTCACTAAGCTGCTGAGGCTAGCCTCAAACTTGCAATCCTCCTGTTTCAGCCTCTCAGGTACTGGGATTACAGGCGTTCACCACTGCACCCTGCTGGTGAGTTATCTTTTTAGACAATGTGGCCTCCACTGTCACAATTGTCTGCTTTAAATCCAAGTCCCTGCCTAATGTCACACCTGCAAACTTGCAGCTTAATGTGGCTGGAGGAAAACCCTAACCATGCGGACTGCTTTCCTTTTCAGTTTATGCCCACCAACGTCAAACCTGGTCATTCGCCCACAGACCTCTGACTCATACTCTCTCTCCATCTCTCTAGTAACTGTTTAACTGCTCCTTCCTTCTTCTCCTCACTGCTCCATTCCATTCTCTACTCCAAAGTCCTGTGGTCATGTTGGGTGACTTAGAAAAACCTGATTGGAAGCCAGTTTTGAGCACTCTGGGCGTTCACACCCCTGACTTCCTCATTTTTAGGCATTACTTCCATATAATTTCATTCACTCATTCATGCTCTCGCACTCTGAACCTTCTCATCATCTGGAAATATTAACTGTTTAGAATCTTAAACATTTCACTGCCTGCCTTAATTTCCTAACCTCTAAATAGTCTAAATAAGTTACTGCCAATCATCAATATTGTTCAGTTACTCAATCCTTTGATCCATCTAATTTTTCTATACCAGTGGTAAAGAGCCTTGCCATGATAGAGGCTCTTTATTTCAGTTTTCATTTATATTGGACTTCAAGTTGCCATTACTTTCATGACTATTTTAGCCATATTTTCAACGCTCTTAACCTGTTTTGACTTTGAACTTGCAAAGGGAAAATATCTAGATTAACCTAATAATCTTGCCTTTGCATGAGGTGCTTAATACAGCTAAAGAATCCATGGAATTGTGCAGTTTGATTCCACCGTGCATTTAAACCTGGTGGTGGCGCATGCCTGTAATGCTAGTACTTGGGAGGCTGAGATAGGAGGATCGCAGGTTCAAGAACAGCCTCAGCAAGTAGTGAGACTCATCAACCTAGTGAGACCCTGTTTCAAAATATAAATAAAATAAAGCTGGAGGTGTAGCTCCAAGGTAGAATACCCCTGGGTTCAATCCCCAGTACCACAAAAACAAACAAACACACAAAAACATCCTTCTCATTTTTTCCATACTTTTCAAAATGTGTTTTCTATTTTTCCCTCATTTTATACCTCTCAAAAGACCTGATTTACTGATTTCTTTTTCTGTCTTTCAGCCTCACTTTTGCTTTCCTGCTGGTTCTTTTCCATAGGTTTAAAATTTTTCTTGTTGCAACACGATAAAACACACACACACACACACGCACACAATCTCGATCTCATATCCACTCTAGACACTATGTTGTCTTCCATTCAAATTTCTTGACATAGACTACTGTACTTTTTTTCTTTGTTCTTGTCATTCCTCTTAAAACGTTAATCCTACTGTTGTTGCCAAGGTTATCAATGTGGATAAATATCAAACAGTTTTAGTCCATGTCTTCCTGAACTTTTTGGCCACATTTGGCACTACTGACATGTTCATGAAGAGTATTTCTTTTGCCTTTTTGGACGCCAGTTATCTTGGGTTTTCTCTGACTATTGTGGCTGCTGCCTCTATGTTTTATTCCTTTTCCTATAGTTAGCCCTTAAATTCTAGTTTTAGTGTTATACTCTATATTCTCTTTTCTTCTTCTACACAGACTTCTTTGGAGATCTCAATCCCTTCCATGACTTATTTATCAACAGAGTGAAAACTCCCCAAACTATAGCTTCTGCTCTTTTTCCCTACTTTAGAGGCCACCATGAGCTAGATATCTCCTAGGGTTCTTGAGACGCTCATGACTTCTTCTTCTTCATTTTCTTCTTGCCCTACTCTTCTTTATCTCTGTGAATGGCACGGTCTTTCTTTTTTTTTTTTTTTTTTTTTTTCT
>PVJS01046452.1:0-15823 GCA_004027185.1 Glis glis
TTTTTGCGGTACCGGGGATTGAACCCAGGGGCGTTCTACCTCTGCGCTACACCCCCGGCCCTATTTTTTTAATACTTTATTTTGAACCCGGGTCTCACGAAGTTGCAGAGGGCCTCACTAGGTAGAGAGAGAGAGAAAGAGAGAGAGAGAGAGAGAGAGAGAGAGAGAGGGAGAGAGAGAGAGAGACAGGGAGAGAGAGAGAGAGACAGAGAGAGAGCTGAGGCTGGCCTCGAACCCAGATCCTCGGGTCTCCGCCTCCCAAAGTACTGGGATTACAAGCGTGGGCCACCACGCCCCGGCGTAATTAACTCTTAACAGCCCAAGGACAGAGTGTCCCTCGTCATGCTCCTTTCTCACATTGACGCAAACATGAGGAGATTGTTCTGTTTGAGACGGCCAGTGGTGCGTGCGCGGCCTGTCAAGAAAAGGAGAGGCTCAGAAAAAACAAAGTTTATTATAATTACAGTTCCTAGAAACAGGAGGGGCAGCCTGCCGTTCAGGGCCCCATGGGAAGAGACTGGTGTGAGTCAGGAGGCAGAGGGGCTGGAGCAAGGGGAGAGCCTGCGCCGGAGCTTCTACTGAAGACTCTGTAGGAGAGGCAAGGGAGCACAGGGGAGACAGGTTAGGACTGGAGTGTCTGGATAATTTAGAAGGACTAGAAGGCATAGAAATGGTCCCTAGTTGCCTGGTACCCGGCCCTGGGATGACTAAGGCAGAGGGATATTGCCTCCTGGGTGTGGGGGCCAGGTAGAGAAGATTTGGATCTCCTTTGATTAGTTTACATATCACAGGCCTGGGCTAGGGACATAGTTTAGAGGGAGAGCACTTGCTTAGCATGCACAAGGCCCTGAGTTTGATCCTGCTATCTCTAGGAATTGGGCAGCCCCAGGAGAGGAAGTCTCTTTCCAGCCAGAAAGATTTTTAAAATGCCAAAACATAATTATAAACAAAAAATTAAACACAAACAATGCAGAGATGGAAAGATGTATCAATAGATTGTCCTCAGAGAGTGACTAAGGAGAAAGAGAATATACACTTGAGCCTCAAATAATCTTTAGAATCAAACTGGGGGGGAGGCGGTAGAGGAGACTTTGGGCACCATCTGCTTTACTCTGCTCACTTTCCAGATGAAGAAACTGAGGCCCGTGGGCATGGTGGAGGCTTGTGCCTGTAGTCCCAGCTACTGAGGAGGCGGAGGCAAGAGGATCATTTGAGCCCTGGAATTTGGGGCCAGCTTAGGAAACACAGTGAAAATCTGCCCCCCAGAAAAGAGAAAGTGAGGCCCAAAGGAGTAGATCCTCCATTTCAAATTGACTCATATAAATGAAGAGTCCAGAGGCAACGGCCAAATGGGCTGGATGCCCAACTTCTATGACATCATCAGGATTTGGTCATCTCAGCTTGCTGGCTCTGGCTTTCCATTTTACTAGTCTCTGAATGGGCTCCACAGTCAGGCAGCTTCTGTCCTTGTGGTGACCCTAGCACCTCACGCTTATATCACCCTTTTAGAAATCTCAAAGGAGAAACCATGTGTCCCTCCCAGAACCCACCCCTGTGCCAGGAGGAATGAAATATGCTGATTGGCCAGGCCTGGTCACATGCCCACTCCTCTTACACAGCGCATCCTCCTATGGCAGAGCCAGGGCAGGGCAGCAAGACTGCATTTAGCCAGAAGTCACTCATGCAGAGTGCACTCGTGCTGTGGTCTCCAAAGGAAGACGTCCAGTCCCTGGGGTGATGTGTTGGGGTACAAGAAGAAAAAACTAGTCATTTCTATAGCTTCCTTTTAAGTCTAAAACATAATGAAAGCTTTACAAAAAACAAAAATTTTTTTTTTTGTGGTACCCGGGATTGAACCCAGGGGCGTTCTACCTCCAAGCTCCACCCCCAGCCCTATTTTTTATCCTTTATTTTGAAACCAGGTCTCACGAAGTTCCAAAGGGCCTCACTAAGTAGCTGAGGCTGGCCGCGAACCCTGATTCTCCGGTCTCCACCTCCCAAGTACTGGGATTGTAAGCGTGCACCACCATGCCCAGCTTCTTTACAAACATTTAGCAGATTGACACAGGTGCTCTCAGGTGTGGGCTGGCCCAATCCATGCCACCTGTGGTACAGAAGTACCATGAGAGAGGAGGGAGCATGTGCAATGTGGAAGGGTTGATGTGGGTGCCCATGTTCTTTCTCTGCATGTTCTTGATGTGTGGGTCTGCATGTGATCTTTACAGGCTATCTTCAGTTTGGTTATTTTTAAAAGGTATCTTTAGCCGGGCATGGTGGTGCACGCTTATAATCCCAGTACTTGGGAAGCTGAGACAGGAGGATAGCAGGTTCACAGCCAGCCTCAGCTACTTAGTGAGGCTCTCTGCAACTTAGCAAGAGCTGTTTCAAACATATGAGATTATACCAACATCATTCTCAGTGCTACATGTGTGGGGGGGAGGCGGGGGGGAGGGGGGGAGGGACACTAAGAGCTGTGTGCATGTATGTTAACACCAAACTGATACTCATTGTGATGTGAGACTACAATGCGCCAATAAAAACATATAGAAACATTTTTTAAAAAAGAATAAAAAATAGGGCTGGGGGTGCAGCTCGGAGGTAGAATGCCCCTGGGTTCAATCCCCAGTATCACACACACACACAAAAAAAAGTATCTTCAGTAGAGCAGTGGCTTAGCATGCACAGACCTTGGGTTTAATTGCTGATATGGCAAGAAAAATAAAAAGTATTTTCAAATGCATCCATTAAAAAACCTGTATGAAAATGCTTACTGCAGCATTATTTTTGTGGCTGCTACCCTGGGAGAGTGGAGCGGTAAAGAGTAGCAGATGCACACTGGAGCGTGATAGGGTAGTTAGAAGCAATGGATCCAACAGCCACAGAGCAACTGGGGCGGATCTTCAAACCCAGGGCTTTGTGGAAAAAGTTAGAAACCAAATGTGATGCAAAACCCATTAACATTTATACAAAGTAAAAATACTTACTTACAAAATAATAATATTCATTTTTCAAGAACACATGTAAAAAGATTTACATTAAACTACTAAGATGGCTACCTACATTAGAAGGGAAATAAAAGTCAACCCATACATCCCACCACACAGACACAGACACAGACACACAGACACATACACACACACACGTGCGCGCGCATAAAACAGCACTGTGATGACAGTGTGTCATGGGCCCAGGAGAGTGAGGAACTTGACCCTCTGAAATGAGATTTTTAAAAACTACTTCCCCAAGGAGACTTGGGGAAGGAAACAGACCAAATAATGTATGTTCCTATATGAACCTATATCACTGTGACTCTCACTAGCATGTATGGGGAGGGAGATGGGGGGGGATGAGATGGGACGGGGAGGAAAACACACTAAGTGATATTGTATGCATATATGAATGTAACACTTTGAATCTTACTATGATGTATAATTACAATGTACCAATCAAATAAAAGTTATAAATTTAGAGCCCAGTGTGGTGGCACACGCTTGTAATCCTAGTACTTGGGAGGCTGAGACAGGAGGATTGCAGGTTCACTGCCAGCCCAAGCTACTTAGTGAGGCCCTCTGCAACCCCATTACTTGGGAGGCAGAGACCGGAGGATCCGGGTTCGCGGCCAGCCTCAGCTAGTTAGTGAGGCCCTCCGCAACTTCGTGAGACCCGGTTTTAAAATAAAGTATAAAAAATAGGGCCGGGGGTATAGCTGGAGGTAGAGCCCCCTGGGTTCAATCCCTGGTACCACCAAAAAAATAAATAAATGAATAAATAAAAATAAAAGAATAAAAAAATAGGGCTGGGGGTATAGCTCGGAGGCAGAATGCCCTTGGGTTCAATCCCCAGTACCGCAAAAAAATAAATAAATAAATAAATAAAAAATAAATTTAGGTATATATTAAAATATTTAAAATACCAAAATATAGAGAATAAAATTAATAAACAGAATCTATGAGATGGGCGTGACTATGAAAATCTTCTGCAATTTTCAAAGATTTCTTTATTGTCTGTGTTAAGGTACTTACAAATGTTACTTAACCTAAAAATTTTGTAAGCAAACATATTTGCTTTTCTTTTTCAAAAAGGCAGGTATTCTAAATTTGCTGTTTTTTTCTATGATTATAAACAGCTGTCACCAGTATGCTATCTATTCAGTAGTTTAGAAAAGAAAAAGTTCCCTTCATCTGTCCCTTTAATGTACAGTGACATTTTAACAATGAGAGAAAAATGGCTTTTGAAAATAAATTTGTACTATGGAGAGGGTATTTTTGAAAACAGGTGTTTATAAATGCTTCCATCATCCTGTGGTATTGTTTAAAAAAACAAACAAATTTACTGTCTATAAAAACCCTTATGTCTGTATACTTTAAAAACTGAGAGGAATTTTGGATCTATTTAAAAACCTGCCAAAGTATTTTAGAAGAGGGGGAGCATGCCTGAACCCTTTGTTAAAAATATAAAATGCAAGCTGCATATGATGGCCCATGCTTGTAATCCCAGCACTTGGGAGGCTGAGACAGGAAGATCGCAGGTTCAAAGCTAGTTTGTGGTAACATTAGTGAGACCCTATTTCAAAATAAAAAAATAAAATAGGACTGGGATGTATCCCAGAGGTAGAACACCTCTGGGTTCAATCCCCAGTATCACACACACACAAATATGTGTGTGTGTGTGTGTGTGTGTATCTACAGAAATGCATCCTTAAACACTTATATTGATACCGTGCACATTCAAAATGTTGGGCACTCTCTGGACTGATGCTTTCCTGGGGAGAAAGTAGGCTTGACTGGTTCAGGGATTCCTGCGGAGGCCACAGTGCTCTGCTCCGGGGCAGTGGTGCTGGAGGATGGCTTACTGGGGCTGCAGCAGCCCCAGCCAGGCGGTATAGAGCGAAGAGTCCTGCAGAGCAGCCGTCATGATTGGGGGCCGAGGAACCTGGTTTCTGTGGATAGTGTGAAAAATGGGAGATTTCACGGTCTGATCAAGTGACAGGCCGGCCAGGAAAGCAAGTGTGAGCGCTGGACCACCAGGTCCTCTTGCTGGAAGGGAAGAGGCTGGCTTAAACAAGCTTTTAGTAAATGAGGTGAGGAATGGCTGGCAAATAGGGAAGTGCAGCAAAGCTTTAAAATGATTTCATCAGAAAGGTCAGTTCTGGCAGCACAGTGGGACGGGAGTACCAGCCACCCAGCTTTGTGTTAAGGGTCGGCGGTGTGAGAAGACCCAACTGGGAGAGTGGATTCAGTGGGGCTGGTGAGGAAGGAAGTAGTTAGGCCTTCTCAGCCATCACAGAATGGAACTGGGAAATGAGGTGGGAGTGAGTAACTGCAGGGAACCCACAAGTATGAAGAAAACCCCCAATGTCACCTCCCCCGGACCCCGAAATCCTGGGTTCCTCCAAGACGGATACAGCAGTGGTTCCACATGGGCGTGTGTGTGTGCGGTACTGGAGATTGAACCCAGGGACATTCTACTGAGATAGGATAGAAGAAATATTAGGCAGAAAGGAGACATTGGGAAGAAAAATCTAGATTTAAAATTTTGAAAGTTCATAATCTAACTCCATCCCATAGGGCGTGTTCAGTCTAGGAAGAAGCCTTAATAAGCCCACACCCTTAATCACAATGGCTCCTCTCCACACCTGAGATTCCTGAGAAACAAAGGGTCAGTGGGGAGGACAAGGTCAGACACCAGCCAGCCACCACTCATCAGTTGCCAGGGAAACCTGAAGATTAAGAGGAAATCCTGCCCTCCACTGTGCCACCTATTTGCCCCCTCCTATAAAGAACTGAGAAAGTCACAAAACTCTCTCTTGCTTGCTTGGATGGATGGACGTGCGCAGAGACTCGCTCTCCCTTTTTGAGATGGCCCCCAACCTGTATCTCCACCTTTTTGAATTAATTAAACCTTTGCCTTTTTCTGATGGCACGTATTGAAATTCTTTTTCATCATGGAATCCAAGGACCCACAGAATTAGCATGTCTCCCCATGACACTACCTCTAAGCTATGCCTGTAGCCCTATTTTATTTTTTAATTTACTTTTTATTTATTTATTTTTGTACTGGGGATTGAACCCAGGGGCATTCTACCTCCAAGCTACACCTCTAAGCCCTTTTTTATTTAGAAACAGCATCTCACTAAGTTGCTGAGGGTTTTGCTGAATTGCAGAGACTGGCCTTGAATCTGCGATCCTTCTGTCTCAGCCTCCCAAGTACTGGGATTACAGGCACACACCACTGTGCTCGGCTTCCACGTATCTTTGGGTAACAGAAAACTTTCTTCACATAGTATTATGCAGAGCACCAGGATATATACAACAGACATGCAGATGTAGATCAGTTCTTGGAAGGGCAGTGAGGGCTAGAGGACAGGCTCAGATGTCTTTGTGCCGACCTTTCCAAAATGGAGCCTGAGGCACAGTTTGAGAACCACCACTGGAGATTCAAGTCCAAGCCCCTTGATACTCATTCAGGGCCTCCTTGACACCACCCTGGGCTCCTTCATACCATCTTGTCCTTGGCCACCCGTTTTGCATCTTAGCAGAATGGCTCCTGTGCACATGGCGCTGTCTTCTCATCCCTGCACTCTGCTTCCGCTAGCTCTTCTGCTTGGGATGCCTCTGCCACTGGCCGCCTCTGACCCAACCCTCCGAATTCACCAGCAATGCCACCTCTGATAAGCTCTCCGGGCTCCCCGCTGTCCTAGATGTGCCTGCGTCTCAGAGGTACCTCCCCCTCCTGAAAGCCCATCTCTGTTACCCTACTAAGCGTAGAGTCCCCAAGGGCAAGGCTCTTTGTAATCTGGAGTCCTCCCTGTTGTTCCTGTTCATGATGCCTGGCTTAACTGATGCCGCCGTTGAGGTATTATCAGTCATCCCTTCAGCATACAAGGGATCCTTTCTGGGAAGCAAGTTTGAAAAATGGAGAGGAGAGTGCACAATAAAGGCAGGAGAGGCACGGTACCTGAGAGGAGTAGGGGAAGAGAGAAACTGAGAAGGGGCTGGAGACAGGAAAAGAACCGGCTCAGTGGATTTTGGCATAGAGGCACTGAGAGTTCAAATCAGGCCTTGGACTTGCCGTACCTGTCACCACCCAGGCTGATCTGGGGAGGCATTGGTACCTGGGGAGGTGCCCTTGGGCACGGCTGCAGCCTCCAGGGTTCTAACCAGCATAATGGACTTTGACAAAGCAGACAGCTGTGCCAGGAAAGTTAGTTCAAGTCCCAGGGGACAGTGATGGATTGGTTAAGGACTCTGTCTGAGATTCCCAGCTTAGGAAGAAATCTTTTACTGGAATCATTTGCCCATGGTTAGGGACGGGGAGATGTTACAGGTTTTGTATGATAAAAACCAGATGGATTACAGGCCTTGCTTTAACATGTTGATCAAACTCTCTTCCTAGGTATTCATATTCAGAATGAGCTAGCAGGGCCCAACTTCCCTGCTTCACAGGCCTGTGGCAAATGGGACCAGCTCTGTCACTTGCTGGCTTTGTGACCTTGAACAAGGTCAACCCCCCCAAACCTAGTGGTGCTTTGCTAAGCCACAGTCCCAGCCCTTTACAATTTTTTTTCTTTTTTCATTTTGAGACAGAGTCTCACTGAGTTGCCCAGGCTGGCCTCAAACTTATGATCCTCCTACTTCAGCCTCCCAAGTCACCATGATTACAGGTGTGTGCCACTATGCCTGGCTTGAGCAAGCCCTATAAGGTCTCTGAGCCTCAGTTTTCTCATGTGTAAAATGGGGGCAATAATTGTATCCTACCTCATGTAGAGGTAGAGATAGAGCATCCATGTTAACCTCTTGATACAAGGCCTGACTTATAGTTGGCACCCAATAAAATTTGATAAGATTATTACTTGTAAGACACCAAGCCATTTGGGAAAGCTTAACTGAGGACAAAAAGGCAGTGGAACTATCCAGAGGCAAAGGACAGCATAAAGCCTGCTGCTCCACACACAGCCCACGGACCGCAGCGTGGCTATCACACAGGAGGTTGTTAGAAAAGCAGAGTCTTGGGCGCTACCCCGAATCCCCCTGCAATTTAGCGCAATTCCCCAAGTGACCATGTGCACATTAAAGTTCAAAAAGCACTAACATACATCACGGTGACTACAGTTAACAATGTATTGTAGACAGTACTTGGAAGTTGCTAACAGAGTAGATATTGAGTGTTCTCGACACAAATACACACACCAAGGTACATGAGGTAATGAGTATGGCAAATAGCTGGATCCAGCCATTCTGCAGTGTATGCATGTATCAAAGCATCATCTCGTGAACCATATGTATATATAATTTTTACTGGTCAATTAAAAATAAGTTTTTAAACATGCTGACAAAGAAGCACTGGCATGCCTACCACTTACGCATTTGTTGCTTTGGGCAAGATATTTCTCTCCTTGTGTTTATTTTGTCACCTGCAAGACCTCACCTGAGAGGGTCATGGTGGCTGTGGTTAAGTGACTTGATAACGTGAAGTACCTAAGATGGTAAGTGCCAGCCAGCGTTGGCTGTATGCTCACCCCGTCTGGGGCGACTGTGGAACCCTCCCAGAGCCTCACGCCCCGGGGCCAGGCTCAGCACTGGGGTGAGAGGTGGCTGTGCAACCCAGTGTCTCAGTTTCCTTCCTGGTAAAATCGGAACAATGGCTATGCCCGCTCCCATGGATGCCGAATCACCAAGGGAGGCGTGCAGCAAAGCCAAGCTGACCTGGTGCTGGAAGCCCGGGTCGGCCTTCCCGATGGGCATGTGTTGACAAGCGGCCATGCTGTGAGCTTGCCTGTGTCCCTGTGTCACAGGGGCCTCTTGCTGCTGGACCAACAGGAACAGCAATTCCCTGGGGCTAGAACTTGAGCACCACAGAGGACAGTGTTGCGGTGGAAGCGGCGCTGTGGGCTCTTTCCCTTTAATTCAGATCAGATTGTCTGAAGAGGGGAATTAAAACTAACAGGCGGCTTGGTTGCAGCTTTAACAAAATTTTATTACAAAGTCAGTAGGAAATAGAAAAAGAGAAGAGAAAAAAGCAGCGTGCCTGGAAGACACCCTGGAGAGCCCGAAAGTGGAACTCTCCCCTCCCTCCAACCCCAGACTTTAAATATAGTTTTCACATTGGTATGTTCTTATCAGCATTACCAAGGCAATGAGCTAGTAACTTATTATTTTTTTAGGCATAACTTATTCCTTAGGCAGGTGGTGCCTTCTAATCTGCTAAGTGTACTTACTAAGTGCAGAGGTCAATAATCTACCTTGTTTTTACCCCTATTGTATTGGGCTGTATTGGTTGTCTATCAACTATGGGCACTTTGATGTACCGCATGGAGTTTGCCTTTCTCATACTGAGGCTGAATCACAAAGAATAGGAGGTAAACAGAGGCACTAGCTGTAGCCAGTGCAGCTGTGTATAATCTCTAAGAGCAAGGCATAAGGCCCTTGCCATCTTTATGGTTTTAAAATGTGCTAGGCAGAGTCACTGTGCTCTTAGGGCTAAAGCCTTAACTGCCTCTATGGTGTTCTTAAGTCTCTACGTGCTTCTAAGGCTAGAGGCTTCAATTGCCTTTACATTCTTACTATGGGTTAATCATTTAGAAGGAAGGGGCAGAAAAGAAGGGAGGGGGAGCTCTTGGAATGTAACAGACAGAGCTACCACCTCTCCCTGCCTGAATGACTGCCTTTTACATTTTACTAGAAATTAATATCAGAGCAATTTTCCAATACTGGACCAGACTGGACCCAAACCCTTATGGGTAAAGGAGGAAGAGAAGAGAGGCTGGTCCTGGGATGCTAGACCCCTCTCCGGTTTACTCACCTGGATCCCCCACCAGCCCCTAAGCCCCATGAGGGCAGGGCCTCTCTCTCTAGCCTCACCATCAAGCTTCTGCTGAGTCTCACATTTTGCCTGGCATGGAATGGCCACATATTCTAGGTGTGCTGTGTGAATAAGTAGAGGTTATTAACATGATTCCCAAAGGGAAGATCCCGCCCCAACATCTGCCTTCCCTGGGTCCGCTCCTTCTTCCTTCCTTCCTTCCTTCCTTCCTTCCTTCCTTCCTTCCTAGCCTTCCTTCCTTCTTTCCTTCCTTCCTTCTTTCCTTCCTTCCTGTCTTCCTGCCTTCCTGCCTTCCTGCCCTCCTCCCTCCCTGGGCTTCCCACATACTAGGCAAGTGCTCTACCACTGAGCTACACCCTTAGCCCTTCCTAGCTTTAAACCTGCTAAACTGCACTATTAGGATTGAAGGAAAGACAACCCTGCTAGTCCTGCCTCATCATTGCTGCTAAGACCCTCTTCTCATGGCTCCTCCTGGTGAACCTGGTGTTGCCACAGGAAGCCCTGTCAAGCATGAACGGTCTCCCCAGACCCCAGCTGGGTTCTTTCTGTGAGGCTAGCAAAGAACCTCCCCTCTATTTCAGCTAAATTGGGGTGGGGTGGGGTCCTGTTGCTTAGATAAAAATCTTGTGCATTGAAAGTGGGCATAGTTTTGATCCCAAATCCAGAAGAGATCATTACTAGTTCAGGGGGATGAGCCCTGCAGAAGCAGGGTACCAGCCCCGCCGCCTCCCTCCTCAGAAGGGCAGCACTTCAGTGAGAAGGGCTTTGGGGGCGGGTAGACCTGTGCCTGAACACGGCACCGTTACTGTCTTGCTTCCTGCATAACAGTAGGCTGATTATTTCTCCTGAACACAGATTTCCTTGTTTACAAAATGAGGATAATAGAAACTTCCTCATGTAGGGTTGTTGTGGGAGTTAAAATGGAATGTGCTTTAAAAGTATCCAAGTGGGACACTTGAGCAATTGAGCAGGGGTCCGTGAGTAATGACAACAGGGCCACAGGTGTGTGACCACAACCGGCGGTACACCGGGTCTTCCTAATTACAGGGCTGGTGCTGGGTGCTCACTGAATAGTAGTATCACTTTGATCATGATCTGTGCTGAAGATTGCCAGGTTGAGTAAATAAAGATTGTTTGAACTATTGCATGCAGCAGACTTATGCTAAGAAATTATTCATAGCTTATCTGAAATTCAAATTTAAGTGGACACACTGCACTTTATCTGTCAACACTCTTTAAGAGCATTGGTCCCAAGAATTAGGTTATAAGGGTAAAACTCTGTTACAACTAATGTCACAAAAGGAATTGCCTTCTAGAAACAAAGTATTGCTTTGTTTTTTATTTCTCCCCTGTAGTCATTGGGTTATTCTCAAGCTGGCCTTAGGAGTAGAATGGAAGAGGGATGAGATGAGGGGTGTGGGGGTGAGGGGAGCCCGGGACTCTGATCCTGCTCTGATGAGAGCAGGAACACCTTTGGACACTTCAGGGCTGGAGGTTTACTTAAGAGATTAAGGACAGAATGATCCCTTGGGGGAAAGAGGACTGGAAAGCTGGGGGGGGGGCAGGTGATGAGTCACATGTTCAGTGCCCTGAAGGTGCAGGACAGTTGCTGGTCACTGTTACTAAGGCGGGGGTGCCTGTGGTCCCTCTCAAACCTGACAATGTACATTCAGAGACCCGCTGGGAAAAGCTTTAGCAGATGAGAAAGGCTGGCTGCCTTTTTGCTTCATCTACTCTTTTTTTTCCCCCAAAGGTGATTAAGAGCTTTCTTTCTTCTGTTAATGTGAGAAAAGATGGTAATGGGAGGGAGATGAGCCAGGTGTGGTGGTACATACCTGAAATCCCAGTATTTGGGAGGCTAAGATTGGAGGATTGCAGGTTTGAGGCCAGTCTCAGCAATTTAGGAAGATTCTTTCAAAATAAAGATAAAATATGCCTGGGGGTCCAGCTCAGAGGTAGATTGTCCCTGGGTTCAATCCTCAGTACCAAAAAAAAAAAAAAAAGAAAGGAAGGAAGGAGATGAAGCCTGGCCACCTCCACCCAGAGCCCCACGTACAAGAGAAAATCCCAACAGTGTGGTCAGGAAGGAGTGTCAGATGGGGAGACCCTCATGAGATTGCTCCAAGGGCCAGAGGGATGCTACTGTATGGCCCATGAGGCAGGGCGGGGGAAGTACCAAGGCAGTCATCTCTTCAGGAAAGCACCCCTAGAAGGACTGGCCTCACAGACGGGGATTGCTGGGGCTCCTTCTCTTTAGGAGGAAGTGTCATATTTAAGGTAATTTAAGGTGCAAAGTGGCTTAAGGTCCTTTGGCCCTTCTCATTGAGGTCTCTTTCCCATTACTGCCCACAGACATTCTAGGGCCCTTAAACTCTTGTACTCATACCCTTACCCCAAAGCATCCTTTTTCCTTGGAAGTCCTGGAGTGGGAGGGAGGGACTTCAACCTCAGCACCTGCCCGAAATCAGATGATCAGGTAGAACAGCCACCTTGAAAGCCTTTGAAAAGTCAAGCTGGAGACAACCTCAAACTCTGTTCACCTGTGCTCAGGACAGGACACAGTAGGATGGAATCCCTTGGTCTCTTTCGCCTTCCTCCCTTCGACACATACAAGGCCATCGGCACACACTCCCCAACTGCCTACCCAGCTAAGCCACAGAGCTGGATTCAGAAACTGGAGGAAGAAAGGGAACAGTGGATGACGAGTGGGCACAGTCCTGAGTATCCTGCCCAGCCCTGCCCTCTGCTGTAAGCGTTTCTTTTCATTTAATCATTCCCTCACTCAGGTTTGGGTACCAGCTGCTTTCCCCCCTAGCCCCTGTCCCCGGGGACCTAATTTCTTGATAAATGTCACATACTACAAGGCAGCAAAGAGGTGCCTTGACTTAGGGCACTCTCAATGTTTTGGACAGGACAGTTCTTTATTGTAGGCCTGTCCTGTGCATTGTGGGACGGTTCACAGCATCCCTGGCTCTGCCCACTAGATGTCAGTAGCACCCCCAGCCCACCAGGTTGAGATAACCAAATTATCCCCAGTTGAGTCTCTCTGGTCTAGGTCATAAAAAGAATGTGGAGCTCAATGGTGGCTCCAGGAGGCTCCAACATCTCCCAGACAATCTACGAGAAGTTCTGTTTCCTAGTGTTTTGTTCATTTTCATAATTAAAGTTGGCACTTAGAATATCTATCAGCTTTGCAGAGCCAGGGCCCATACAGAATGCCCCTACTATTCATTCCTCCTAAGGGGAAAAGGTGTGTTACCACACCTGGCCTACACGGAGACCCTGCATATGGCCAAACTCGTTCAGGGCCCAAGGGTGGGAAGAGGCAGGCAAGAAGGCTGGGTTCTAGGTTGCCTCTGCTGTCATAAGCTTCATAGGACAAAATACTTTTCTGCAGAGATAAGTAACTTTCCCTGGTCCACACACTTCACCTCCATCTTTCATTTATTTTTGTTTTGTTTGTTTTTGTGTGGGGGGGCACTGGGGATTGAACCCAGGGGCATTCTACCTTTGAGATACACCCCTATCCCCTTTTATTTTTGCTTTGAATCAGGGTCTCAGTAGGCTGCTGAGAGCCTTGCTTCTTGCTGAGGCTGTACTTGAACCTGTGATCCTCCTGACTCAGCCTCCCAAATACTGGGATTACAGTCATGTGCCACCATGCCAGGCCCCCATCTTTCATTTGTACAACAAAGGTCCTGAAGTGGAAAAATCTGAGATTCTATTAGTGATCTAGATTAGCCAGTGGACCTGATTGGTGGCTGGTGAAGCACTAGAGTTGAATGTATTCAGTTGCAAAAAAAAAAAAAGGTTATTTTTCTGAGATTATGACCTTCCTACTTTTTGTTTCATACTTAACAAAATAAGATATTGGCAACTTTGTGTCAGCTTCTAAAAAATTATTTGATATATTTTACACAAAATACCACAATCACGGAGTAGAATCTTGGCCACCCCAGGGCGGGTAGGTTGCTGGGCCAGAGGGACACCCCTTCATATGTGTGACCAGGTGCCCGCTGCCAACTCCTCTGGAATCCTTTCACAACAGGCAGGATTTCTCTGACGCTGTGGGTTCTAGCATAAAGTAAATCTTACCTTCCATCGGCATCCTTATTATACCACAGAAATTGATGGGAAAAAATTCAGCATGCATTTTGTCAGCAACAAAAAATAGCTACAGACTCCATTTTCAACAAGCCAGCTGAAATACTGTTCTCCATCAGAAGCTGTTTTTAATTAGCTATGCAGCTCTGTTGCTTCTTGATTGGGTTGAATTAAATTAAACTAAACGAATGTGCATTTGAATACTAACTGGACAAATGCAGATGGAGGGGCTGTAGGAAGACTACGGGTGAATCAGACATGGCTGCTGCCTTCAAAGGGGTAACAATCCATGAGGCAACAAGACAAGAAAACAACTGGCTGCAAACAAAGATGGACAGTGGGGAGAGGCATGAGATGGACTCAGTGCCAGGGAGGTGGAGGTCACTGTTGACAGGGGACCAGCATTGTGAGAAAACATGACATTAGATAAGCCATTTGAGAGCAGCAACTGTAATCACCCTAGTGTACCTGGTTCCTGACGACCGGAAGTGCTCGATAAATATTGGAAGGATTAATTAAATAAAGATTAATACCAGTGGATGTTATAATCAAAACAAATAGTTACTGAGCACTATGCTTTTCTTGGACTTAGAACTATTTGGGGAAAGCTTTCAGTTTAAACAAGTTTTATGTGCATTACAGAATGTGGTCCTGCATTTCAATTCACTGGCTGTAGTACTTACTTTTCAGCACAAGAGGGAGCTGCTGCCTAGTTTATTTAAAGTAGTATGTCTCAGTGTTTGTCCCATTTCGTCTCACACAAGACATTGTGCCATTTAAACCATCATCCCCAAAAATAGCCTACCAAAATATCCTATCAAAATTCAATAAAAGTTTATATTATAAAATAAGTTTTTCCTAAGTAATATGATTTGTAGAGGGAAAACATTTTAAATTTTTTATGAACAGATACCCCCAAGCCAGGCTGGGTGCTTTTTAGAGCCTTAAATAAACCCAGAGTTACACAGTAATGAGATATGTTTATCAAAATACCTCAGGGTCTCATATGAGGGCATCAAGACTGAGGTACAAGCCGTTTCTAAGTGCCCAGCTTTTTGTGAGGGTCAAAGTCTTGAGATGTTAGTGGGATAAACATAGGATTTGCAATATGTACATAGGAAAGAGCTGCAAAGTATAGATAATGAAGTAGCCCAAATTCAGGTCAGCCTTGAATCTAGATCTTCTGATATGTACATGTATAATAATTTATATTATATATTATAATTAAAACTTGGTGGAGGAGCCGGGCGTGGTGGTGCACGCTTGTAATCCCAGTATTTGGGAGGCTGAGACCAGAGGATCCGGGTTTGTGGCCAGCCTCAGCTACTTAGTGAGGCCCTCTGCAACTTCGTGAGACCCGGTTTCAAAATAAAGTATAAAAAATAGGTTTAGCTCGGAGGTAGAATGCCCCTGGGTTCAATCCCCGGTACCGAAAAAAAAAAAAAAACTTGGTGGGGGAATTAGCAAGTACTTATATGATTTTGAAGGATTTCTTGCTTTACTAAAAAGATGTGCTACAGAATCTTTAATTAATTAATTAATTGATTAATTAACTTATTTATTTTTGGTGGTGGTGGTGCTGGGCATTGAACCCAGGGCCTCATACCTGCTAGGCAAACACTCTACCACCAAGCTACCTCCCCACCCCTAGTTGTCAAGTTTTAATGCTGTGGTCCAGAGTGAGCATAGACTTGAACATCTCAGGTTCAAATCCCAGCTCTGCCACTTCTTTTTTTTTTTTTTGTGGTACCGGGGGTTGAACCCAGGGGCGTTCTACCTCCGTGCTACACCCCCGGCCCTATTTTTTTATACTTTATTTTGAAACCGGGTCTCACGAAATTGCAGAGGGCCTCACTAGGTAGAGGGAGAGAGAGAGAGAGAGAGAGAGAGAGAGAGA
>PVJS01046453.1:0-15823 GCA_004027185.1 Glis glis
ATTGAACCCAGGGGCATTCTACCTCCAAGCTACACCCCCAGCCCTATTTTTTATTCTTTATTTTGAAACAGGGTCTCACTAAGTTGAAGAGGGCCTCACTAAGTAGCTGAGGCTGGCCGCAAACTTGCGATCCTCCGGTCTCAGCCTCTCAAGTAACTGGGATTTCAAGCGTGTGCCACCACGCCTGGCTAAGGTCTTCATTTTAAATGTCATTTAAGTCAAACCTTTTTTTCATTTCAAAACTAAATTACTGCAAAAGTCACCTAAACTGATCTCTTGTCTGTATCTTTCAATCCACTATGAATACTACTGCCATTCTAATACTATTCAGTCTTTTTGGTGTTCCTACAAAAGGGGAAAGAATTGGGTTCTAGCATTATTATATAATTCCAGCTCTAAAGGCATAAATCATTATTTTCATCATGACATTGTTCTATAATAGTGTTCCATCTATAATGGCTACCTCTCATCAATGTCAAGTTTAAAATCCTGTGCCTTTACAACAGGCTACTACCCATGTTGGGAGTCCCCAACACTAACCCTCAGATCCAATGGTTTTCTAGAAATAACAGGACAAAACACAGTCATATTCACAGCTATAACTTATTATAGTGAAAGGACACAGAACAAAATCAACAGAGGGCAAAGTCCAGAAGAAACTGGTGTAAGATTCCAAGTGATCTTTCCCAATGGAGTCACACAGGATATGCATGATGTCCTCTAGCAACAAATGGAGACATTCAAACTGTGGTCTACTGAGGAAGTTTATTAGAGTCAGTGTTCAGGGGCTAGTCATATAGGCAGACTTGGCCTAGCATGCATCAAAATTCCAGACTCCTATAAGGAAAGCAGGGGTTCAGTATAAACCATAATGTCTGTGCAGCTCAGGCACAGTGAGCCACTTCTATCAAAAGAATGATGGGAATCCAAGTTCCTAGACACCAGCCAAAGGCCAACACTGAAAGGAAGCCTTTCTACGGATAGCGGTGGCAGGCCTACTGTGTTCATTCTTTTCTGCCCGCTCTCTATTCCCATAGTCACTGCCCTGCTCAGGACCTTCAACCTTCCCTGATCCCACCACCTGTACTTTCCAAATCCAATCCCTGAGGATCTATTCTCTTTCATAATGCATAATTAAGTTCTCTGATATTTCTCTCTTCTTTCTCTTAACTCCTATTTTAATTTATGTTTTGCCACTAAGGCTGTTCATTCTACAGCATAAGCTCTCTGTGTTTAAGAACTACAGTTGATTTCTCTTATACTATAGATATAGTCTCTCAAAACCAATAACTGATTTTATAACAAAATCTGCTTCAAAAATGCACATCTGAGCCGGGAGTGGTGGTGCATACTTGTAATCCCAGTACTTGGGAGGCTGAGGCAGGAGGATCACAGGTTCACGGCCAGCTTCAGCTACTTAGTGAGGTCTTCTGCAACTAAGTGAGACTCTGTTTCAAAATAAAGAATAAAAAATGGGCTGGGGGCATAGCTCAGAGGTAGAAGGCCCCTGGGTTCAACCTCCGGTACCGCAAAAAAAGAAAAAAAATGCACATCTGTTCTGAAAATGTTCTCTAGTACCAGAGAAGACCATGGGAGGACTACAGAACTTAACCATATACTTGAGAGTACAAGCTTAAATTCTCTGCTGTGAACCTACACAGAATCCTAGCTCTTCCCTGCATTAATTTTCAGAAATTCTAAAAATACGATTTTTTAAAAAACCTACTAAACCCGGGTGTGGTGATGCGCACCTGTAATTTCAGTACTTGGGAGGCTAAGACAGGAGGATCTCAGGTTCGAGGACAGCCTTAGCAAGTATTGAGACTCTCATCAACCTAGCAAGACTCTGTTTCAAAATAAAAATAAAACTGTCTCTGGGTTCAATCCCCAGTACCACAAAAAATAATAATAATAATAATGATGAAAAAAATAAAACTCTAGTGATTTCTGGACATTAGCACTTTACTACTGCAAAGCTAATACTCAGTAAACACATTAAATGTGGTCTTCTCATAGGTTTTCAGCTACTGGGATGGGATATTTAATGTGATACTGTTTTTAATCATAGAAAAAAATTAAACAATTACATCCAAAGGAAATTAATTATTATATATTCATATAGAATACTATTCATTTGATTTAAAATGTGGAAGTGTATGACTTTACTTAACTATTTATGGATTTATGTTTACAACACATTGCTATTTTTAATCACAAAACAAATTAGAAACCTTATCGTAAATATATTTTTAGTATTTGTTTTTTACATATCAAAATGCTAACAGTGATGTTATCTCTATGAGAATAAGGGGGAGTTCTCATTTCCTTTGTGTTAATGTTTAAAAATTTTTCCATAATGAACATCTAGTCATTCCTCAATATCTGGTGGGGAATGGTTCCGGGACTGCCTGGCAATATCAAAAGCTGATGCTCACTAGACCCTCACATAACATGGCGGAGGATTTATATAAAACCTATGTGCATCCTCCCATGTACTTTAAATCATCTCTATATTATTTGTAATACCTAATACAATGTAAATGATAAGTAAATAGTTGTTATACTGTATTGTTTAGGACATAATGAGAAGGCAAAAAGAGTCTATACATGAATACTACAGACATTTCATCCATACTTTATTGAATCTATAGATGCAGTACTTTTGCAATGTTAATAAGTCATTAAAGATATCTACTATCAAATATGAACAAACCGATCACAGTACAATATTGTATGGATTTGCATATCATGCTAGGTGAGCCCTCTACTACTGAGCTACATCCCCAGCACCCTGGATCTGAATTACCTATCAATCAACCCATGTTCCTTGAGATTGAACACTTAGTAAGAGTTAAATAACTGTCATTTAAATATCAGTCCTATTTTTTAATCCTAGCATTAATAAAGGATTTGTTATTTACTACATGGCACAGTGAAAGGTACCAGACTTAAGAATAGGACTCTATTTCTCATCACACAACCGACAGAGCATCTTAAACAAGGTAATTTCATTTCATAAAGCAATTCCATGAAATGAGGGCTTCAATGATAATTGCTAGGACTGCTGACTTTCAGCTATCAAGTTTACCTGCACACAATAATTTAATGCCCCAAATCATTTTGTTTTCAATAGAGAATAATAAGTTTCATTCTTTTTTTGGTTGGGAATTGAACCCAGGGACATTCTAACTCTGAGCTCTACCCCCAGACCTTTTTATTTTTTATTTTGAAACAGAGTCTTGCTAAGTTTCTAAGGCTGGCCTTGAACCTACAATCCTCTTGTCTCAGTCTCCCAAGTACTAGGATTATAGGTATGCACCATAGTGCCTGGCTGGTTTTATTGTCATGTGCATCATTAGTGACTACAAGCTTAAGAGAAGCATGAAAAAACCTGACACCAAGCTCCAAACTCCATGATTATCTAGAAAAAAAATATCTACTCTTAGAACATATTCTTACCTTAGCAAAAAGGTGATCCCTATATTGCTGCTGAGTGACAAACTTTTTATAACATACTACACAAGCAAAGGAACTGGCAAGAGGTCCATGTAATGTAATTGTTGGATCACATGGAGAGTGATCAAACCTGCTCAGCAAAAAAGAAGTACATTAGAAAGGTTACATTCCATAGGATGAACTATTTTACTTCATTTGTGAAGCTAGACACATGCACACTCAAAACTCTTTGCACTTTTCTACTGAAATGTTAAATGTTCTTCAAATTCAAGAAATTCTAAGAGGCTTCCATATACCAATCTCTTCACACAGTGAGTGACCAGTATTTAACTCACTGTTAGATTTCATCAATAGTTAGGTTTCAAAAAAGTACTCAAGATCCAGTAAAATAGATTTAAACATTTCTTGCCAAACTAGTAAACTTCCAGTTTCAAAATTATAAGCCCACCAGCTTTTCCTTCTTGCTTTGCCTACCACTATATTCACAAAGAACTTTAAATGAGTCACTGCAGTAAAAATCTCAGGTTAAGATTTCTGGCATGGGTTTGGTACATAGCTCAGCGGTAGAGAACTTACCTACCATGCACAAGGCCCTGGGTTCAATTCCCAACACAGCACCCCCCCAAAAAAAAGATTTTGACATATCTCTGTTTTCTATAAATAGCTTTTAATCCTTTCAATGTTCATTTTAGCCACTTAAATTACTGCCATTTTAAACTGCCTCAAAGACTTTTTAAAAGTTATAGGTAAGAGCTGGGCATGGTGATGCACACCTGTAATCCCAGTACTTGGGAGGCTGAGACAGGATGATTGCAGGTTCAAGACCAGCCTCACCAACTTAGTCAGACTGTCAGCAACCTAATGAGACCCTGTTTCCAAACAAAAAAATAAAAAGGGTCAGAGGTGTAGCTTGGAGGTATAATGCCCCTGGGTTCAATCTCTAGTACCACACACACACACACAAAAAGTCAGGTAAGGCAGTGAGGTTCATGGAAAAAGACAACGGCATGGATGGAGCTCCAGACTCCGTGAGATGTGGAAGAGACAATGGTGCGGAGTTCCACACTCTCAGCTATGTGAAAGGAGACTGTGGGGAAAAGAATGTTTCATATCCTTGTATCACCTGCCCTTGATACCTACTCTCTCCTGTTCTACTGTGAAAAATCTCAGCAGACTGGTAAAATGGGTTTCATAGATTCTTTGTTGATTTTACTTAGGCTAGTTTGCCATCAGTATTTATTTTGTAATTCCGTATTAACTTCTGTAGAATAGATCAGATATCCATAAGCACTCTGTGTCTCTTGAAATTTACATTTATGGGCTAAAACTAATCCAACTGCATTTCAATATAAAAAGTCTGTTCAGAAATTTATGAAACATGTTAGGGAAAAATACATACTTAAGGCTACATCAAATAAACACAGAATATCACTAGAAAAGTCTGACTTCATGCCTTCTTAGGTAAATTTAAATATAAATTAGAAATAATTACATTGAAACAGTACCAACAACTTGAATTTCGAATATAGAGCTATAAACACAATGGCAGAGGCGTATCACACTTTCACTTAACACAGTTGCTTTGGAGGCTGGGGTGCAGCTCACTGGTAGAGTGCCTGCCTCGCGCACCCGAAACCTTGGGTTTGATTTCCAAAACTGTATGTGTTTGATCATCAGCATCCACTGTTCTGAATATCCCACTTACCTTTTCAAATGTCCCAAGAGGAGATGTCCATTGTCAAATTCCTTGTTACAATGCATTATAGGACATGAAATTGGTTTCCCACACTTTCGTATTTGGCCTCCCCCTCTCCGGAATGGCCTTTTTGTTCCAGTAATCGTGCCTGTTTTGAGTTCTGCATCATCAGAATATAAATTCTTAAGTTACTATTTCAGATATTTGTTGTTTGGACTGGTAGTCAAAATTATGACAAAACAATGAAAATTAGGACATAGCATCAACTGGGTAATCCTAATTATAATTGTTTATAATATCTCTTATAAAAGATAAAATAACCTAAAAGTAAATCAAGTTATTTAGCATTTTCTCTCTCTCTCTCTCTTTTTTTTTTTTTTTTTTTGCGGTACTGAGGATTGAACCCAGGGGCATTCTTCCTCTGAGCTACACTCTTAGCCCTATTTTTTATTCTTTATTTTGAAACAGGGTCTCACTAAGTTGCAGAGGGCCTCACTAAGTAGCTGAGGCTGGCTGCAAACCTGCGATCCTCCTGTCTCAGCCTCCCAAGTACTGGGATTACAAGCGTGCTCCACCACGCCTGGCAAGTAGCATTCTCTTGAGGGGAAAATAATCTATTTCCTTAAATTCAACAGCCAAGAAATGTTTAAGATAAAATGTATTAGATAAGCAAGCCTCTACTTCCTTCATCTCACTTATTTAAGTTGAAAAAGATCATTTCTTCCAATTCCTATTTTCTCATTTAACTATCTTAGATGCATTATATGGCTGATCTATCTTATTGAGGGGACACAGGTTCTATGAAAATCATGTTACATGCAACCGAGGTGAAGACTGCAGAGTGAAGAGGGCAGAGAGGCAAGGAAGACACGAGTGTTGTTCTCTGAGGAATCTAGCCACTGACCAATCTCCATCCTGAATATCCAGTAACACAGGTGTCAGTAATAACAAATTTATAGAACGTAGTGATTTGTATATTGTTGTTATCTCTCCCCTTTCTGTTTCTTTGGAGGGTGAGGGACTAGGGGTTGAACCCAGGGGCAGTCTACCTCTGAGCTACACCTCCAGCCCTTTCTATTCTTCGTTTTGAAACAAGATCTTACTAGGTTGCCAAGAGTTTCACTAAATTGCTGCGGCTGGCCTCAAACCTGCGATCCTCCTGTCTCAGCCTTCCATGCACTGGGATTACAGGCATGCCACACCATGCCCAGCCTCCTTTTCTTTATTCTATTTTGTCCCTTCTACTTTTCCCTTTAAATTTTCAATTGGAAAATAGTTTGCCGATCATTATCCTCTCTTAATCTCTTTTTATCTAGGTCCATTCTTTATTCCTTTCTTTCTGTATAATCTTGGTGTTACAGTCACACATCTCTTGTGGACTAATAGCCCTAACTAATTTTGTTCTCAGGAAAACTCCCAACATTTGATAACTGATGAAAAGTTTAGAATTATAGTGTATAAAAAAGTATTATAAAACTGCCAGAAGGATTCTGGTATAGTGATAAGTTTGACTACTGTCTCTTTTATTATTGTCTCTTGCAGACTGTTTTATTCAAACACCTTTAATATTTTTTTCTTTTTTTGGTGGTACTGGGGATTGAACCCAGGGTCATTCTACCTCTGGGCTACACTCCCAGCCCTATTTTTTATTCTTTATTTTGAAACAGGGTCTCACTAAGTAACAGAGGGCCTCACTAAGTAGCTGACTGGCCGTGAACCTGGATCCTCCGGTCTCAGCCTCCCAAGTACTGGGATTACAAGCGTCACCACCACGCCCGGCTTAATATTTCAATATAATGGAAAACTGGGTATTTATCTTTATTGCAATTCCTACAAAGTCCCTAAACATTTAACTAGAATAGAAGTATTCCTTAAACATAATCTAGTTTTTAAATACAAAAATAGATGTACTTTAAGGTTTTAATTACTTTTCTGTTGTTTTAGTCCTTATGGGGAGAATGCCTCTACAAAACCACCAAAATGTTTATAAATGTACTGTGACATCAAATAATGAATAGCATAGTATTAATCACACTTTAGTCTTAATGAGGAATTAATAAGGATGTAATGATATTATATCTTTTCGTGTGTGTGTGTGTGTGTGTGTGTGTTTGCTGGGGATCGAACCCAGGACCTCACACATGCTAGGCAAATTGAGTGCTCAACCACTGAGCTACATCCCTAGCCCTATCTTTAACTTTCTTTAATGCGGTCAGATTTAATGTAGCCAGAATATAGCAGTTTTTAAAACTGTACATTCACATTCGAGATGTCTCCCAATAGGACATTTATTTAGCTATAAACTGAGACTCTAGATAAAAATTAAGTTGGAAAAAACAATCTCTCAAAAGAAAATAAGCCTTTCCAACTGGGCATGGTGGGACACATCTGTAATCCCAGTACTTGGGAGGCTAACACAGGAGGATCACAGGTTTGAGGCTAGCCTCAGCAATTCAGCAAGGCCCGCCGCAACTTAGTGAGACCCTGTTTCAAAATAAAAAATAAAACAGGGATGGGGTGTAGCCAGAGACAGAATGCCCAAGTTCAATTCCCAGTAATGCAAAAAAAAGGAAGCTTTTTCTTTGAAAATGGCAAAAACCTTTTCTTTAAATAGTACTGGTTGCATTGTCTTTAAAATTAGTAAGTATTTAAATTTATGCAAACTGGTCCAACTATAAAGGTCCATAAAAATGGATTATCCAGGGCTGGGGGTGTGGCTCAGTGGTAGAGCATTTGTCTAGCATGCAACAGGCCCTGGGTTTAATCTCCAGCACTGTGAACAACAAAAATGGCCTGTCTAAAATTAGAGTAATTATACAGCCCCATACTAAAGCAGCTATTCTAGCAATAGAGTCCAAACTTCATTTTTACATTGTTTCAAGAATCAAGCAAAAAGTTACACACACACACACACAGCACGTAACTACAGACTTTAACTTCAGGCTCAAGCTTATCTGCTATCATCAAGCCAGGCATGCCCTGAGGAAGAAAAAAATACCAACTTATGTAAGTACCATAAAGACATAGCTAAACAACTTGTTTCCACTTGATCTGCTCAGGGAAATACATAATCAGATCTCAAGAATTCAATTTACTATGCATTAAAATATTCTGACAATCTGGAGGCCAGGTAATAGGTCTAAAGGGCATACTATTGGTCCTAAAACCATTCTGTATGGAATTTGAAAGTGTAAGACTCATAAGAAAACTTTTTTTTTTAGAAAAGATCCTAAAGATGATACAGGCTTGTCTTCCTATCCACCTAGAAATCTTTCCCAAACTACATTTATAGATGTCTATAAATCCTAGAAGCTTCTCTGGAGATGATGGGGTCCAGGCTCTGTTTCAAAGTTCCCAGATGATTCTGATGCAGCAAGTTAGCTAATCACTAACTGCTTTCACTGAAACATGAATACACATTAACAGGGGGTTTTTCTGTTTGTTTGTTTTGCGGTACCGGGGATTGAACCCAGGGGCGTTCTACCTCCACACTACACCCTTGGCCCTATTTTTTATACTTTATTTTGAAACCAGGTCTCACGAAGTTGCGGAGGGCCTCACTAAGGAAGGAGAGAGAGAGAGAGGTGAGGCTGGCCGCGAACCCGGATCCTCCGGTCTCCGCCTCCCAAAGTACTGGGATTACAAGCGTGCGCCACCACGCCCAGCTAAGAGGGATTTTTTAAAACCATAAACTTTAAAAGAATACCCCAAGAGGCAAAACCATTTACCATATTTTCCAAAGGTAAAGGAGGTCTGGAGTGCCATAAAATTCTTTTGCTTAACTGGTAACAATCAAATTTGAAAGCCAAGTTCTAGATTTCTCTCTGTGTTCATTATGCAGATATTTACAGCCTGCCTGAATGGCAGCAACTTTATGCTGGATACTCTTTATGAACTGACTCTACAAAGGACTTGATCTCTGTCCTCACAGAGCATACGTACTGTCTGCTGGAAGGGACAGGCATAAACAGATCAATCCAACAGAACAGAGTAAATAAATATGGTATTAGAGAAATGAATAAAGTACTGTGAGATCAAAGCAGGCAAAGCAACTACCTTTATGTAGGAAAAATAAACCAAGATAGGCTTAACACATTAGACATAACTAACTCAGCAGTTTCCAGTACTGAGTAGTATGTGGGGTCCTGGGGGTCATGTATTAGCTTCACAGGTAACCAAGAAGAAAAAAGTGGAAAATGTATTTTAAAAGGTGTGGGGGGTAAGGACAGGTAGAGTGGAAGTTTTTTAGACACAAGCAAATTGACAGATAAGGAGGAAAAATAGAGTTTGAGGGGCTGGCTAAGTGTCAAAAAAATCTATTGCATCAGGGATGAGCTACTAAATACCAGTAAGTATAAATCTATTGCATCAGGGATGAGCTACTAAATACCAGTAAGTATAAATTACTTGAATTTTTTTCTAAGTGGTAACTTGTTTGTAGTCAAAGGAAAGCCCTCTGAAAACTAACGTTAGAATGATAACATATCTAGGTTCAACAAAGTTAAGCAATGCATGCAGAGATATTTCTGATGATTTTTTTGCAGTTAACCTTTTAGATTAAACCTACAACCAAGGTTTCTGTGGCTATTCTACAAGAAAGGCTAGAAAAGTTGCCACAGTGGGGTTCTCTTATTAGCTACTAAAAATTCCAAATTATCTAGTTGGGGGAGAACTGTTCCACAGTGCCCCTTCCAGGAAATTCAGGTCCTCAAAGTAATGAAGAAGAATCCAATGCTTTAGATGAGTTTCGTGAGAACACTTCTTTATGAAATATCTATATAAGCTGCACTGATGAATAAACAAACACTAATTCTTTAAATCTCTGTTTAAATTCTATTTCCTTAGAGAAGCCTTTTCTGACCTCAAACTGTTATACATCCTCCCACTGATATGTGTACTACCTTATGCAATAACTATTAAAATATATGAATGAATAAATGAATAGTTATTAAGCTCAGGGCTGACCTATATTGTTTATACTAAAAATATACCTGTGCCAAAGAAGAGAAACAATTGGCAAAGGAGGCCATTATAAAGTAGGCCAATATGAGGAGTATTAGTATCACTAAAACTAAATTTCAATACCTTATATGCTTGCTAGAAACTAAATAAAACAAACATACTTTCTGCCTCAAGGTTTTCAGGAAGCTCAGTAACTTAATATAATCTCTGAAGAATACCTGGCATTTTTAGCCACTGGTCCACACATAGTCTTGCTGCTTCCGTATCAGAATGTCCTCGAATAAATTCCAATTCTTGTAACCCATGAGCATGCTGAAAATCGATTTTTTCCTAAAGATATTAAGAAAAGATTCAATTGACTTATGATTACTACCTGGTTTCCTTGGGGAAAAGTTTCTGACATATTAATGATGATGAAATACTGATTAATCTTTATCCTAAGAATTCTACATCTAGAAATCTATGCCAAAAATATACATACATCAAAATAAAGGTTCACACTCTAAGATGTTGATCCTAAAGAAAGAAAGAAAAAAATAAAAACTAAAAGCCAGGCATGGTGGCGCATGTCTGTAATCCCAGTACTTGGGAGGCTGAGACGGGAGGATCACAGGTTCCAGAACAGCCTCAAAGATTTATTGAGACCCTGTTTCAAAATTAAAAAAAAAAAAAAAACCCAGCTGGGGGTGGTGGCGCATGCTTGTAATCCCAGTACTCGGGAGGCTGAAACAGGAGGAAATCATTAAAAACACTAACCAAAAATTTTCAGTGCTGTGAAAATATACTTTTGATATTACATCACCAAATTGCACTATACAAATGAGACAAAATATAAACAAAGAATAATTTCAATTTATATGCAACTGTACCTAAAGAGGGGAAACAAGCGAAAGCTACATATATTAAATGTTATTAAGGATCTATCTGGGAATGGAAACATGAAGGATTATTTTCATTTTAAAATTTTTATAGAGCTGGGCGTGGTGGCACACGCGTGTAATCCCAGTACTTGGGAGGCTGAGACCGGAGGATCTGGGTTCGCGGCCAGCCTCAGCTACTTAGTGAGGCCCTCTGCAACTTAGTGAGACCCTGTTTCAAAATAAAGAATAAAAAATAGGGTTGGGGGTGTAGCCTGGAGATAGAATGCCCCTGGGTTCCATCCCCAGTACCGCAAAAAAAAAAAAAATTTATACATTTTTTCAAATTTTCTATATTTAACTTGAAATATACAGAAGGAGCCTACTAAATACTTGGTCAGTGAATAATATTAGTATCAGACACTCATTAGCAATTAATATATGCCAGTATAAAGCATTGTTGCCATCTAGATCAAGGGTTGGAAAATGTTTTCCAAAAAGAGCAGAGAGTAAATATTTTAGGCTTTGCAGGCTACACAGCCTCTATTACAACTTCTCCACTCTGCAGCTGCAGCACAAGGGCAGCCAAAGGCAGTATGCAAACAAGTGAGTGTGGCGGTTTTCCAATAAACCTCTATGTGTGCAAAAGCAGGCAGCAGACCAGCACCGACTGCTGCGCCCGCTGCTCCACACTGCTAAGTCTCTAGATCTATTTATATTACCCATAAATACATGTGTACTAATCATGCTGTATCTAACAATTAATACCATCTACCATGTGCCAGGCACTGTTCTAAAAGTTTAGATTTAATTTTCACAATAGCCCTATGAAAATTAGGTACTATTATTGTTCCCATTTATGAGAGAAATACTGAAGTACATACGGAAGTCAAATAAATTGCTTACGGATATATATCAATGTCAACATTAAAGCTCTTGCAATCTGATTGTAGAATCCATGCACTAAATGAGTGCCTCATACTGCCTCTCGAAAAGATTTATATGTAGTTGGCCCTTAATATCCATGTGTTCCACATACATGAATTTGACCATAAACTTTTGGAAAACTATTGCATCTGCACTGAACAGACTCTTTTCTTGTCATTATTGTACAGACTCTTTTCTTGTCATTATTCCCTAAACAATATAGTGAAACAACTATTTACATAACACACTGCATTAAATATTATAAGTAACATAGAGATGATTTTAAGGTATACAGGAGAATGTGCATAGGTTATATGAAAATACTAAGCCATTTTATATAAGGGACTTCAGAATCCAAAATTCTGATATTTGAAGGGGTCTTGGAACCAATCCCTACAAATACTGAGAGATGATAATACTTAAAAAAATCAGAGCCAGGTGTGGTGGCATACGCTTGTAATCCCAGTACTTGGGAGGCTGAGACTGGAGGATCCCGGTTCATGGCCAGTCTCAGCTACTTAGTGAGGCCCTCCGCAACTTATTTAGACCCTGTTTCAAAATAAAGAATAAAAAAAAAAACTAGAGCTGGGGGTGTAGCTCAGAGGTGCCCGTGGGTTCAATCACCAGTACCACACACACACAAAAAATCAGACACAGAAACACTGGATTTGCAAGATATAGGACAAAATAATAAATGGCCTACTTAGCAATGTAACAAGATTTTATATGGAAGGGTAAATAGAGGGGGACAGTGGATCAAGACTTTTTTTGTGTGTGTGTGGTACTGGGGATGGAACCCAGGGGCATTCTACCTCCGAGCTACAACCCCAGCCCCATTTTTTATTCTTTATTTTGAACCAGGGTCTCACTAAGTTGCAGGGTGCCTCACTAATAACTGAGTCTGGCCGCAAACCCGGATCCTCCAGTCTCAGCCTCCCAAGTACTGTGATTACAAGCGTGCGCCACCACGCCCAGCTGGATCAAGATTTTAATCTCAAGAAAATCTATACAATACTGTTCAAAGTACAGCCACAAAATACTAATTTCTATGATTTTAATATGCATTATATACATAATTCAAAATTCTCTGTAATCAAATTAAGTCTATAAACACTGTTTTGTTTGTTTCTTTTATTTGGGGGGACTTTTTTCCTGGTACTGGGGATTGAAAACAGGGGCATTCCACTTTTGAGCTACCCCCTCAGCCCTTTTTATTTTTTTTTGTTTTGAAACAGGGTCTCACTAGGTTGCTGAGAGTCTATGTTGCTGAGGCTATCTTTGAACCTGAAATCCTCCTGTCTCAGCCTCCTAAGTACTGGGATTACAGGCGTGGGCCACCGTGCCCAGCTAAACACTGGTTTTAATACAGAATTTAAAACATCTGTTTCATGGAGGACTTTTGAAGCCATAAAGTGCTAATTTGCACTGTGATTTTTCCATATAGTATGTAATATCCCAACTTCACAAAATCACCACTCCTTAAAAAATTTGTTATAAAAACTCAATTAAAGTAATATAACAGAGATTAAATATTACTGCATGCCAGCTAATGGCCTACTTAAACAATTTTTTTTTGCGGTACCGGGGATTGAACCCAGGGGTGCTCTACCTCCGCACTACACCCCCAGCCCTATTTTTTTATACTTTATTTTGAAACCGGGTCTCACAAAGTTGCAGAGGGCCTCACTAAGTAGAGAGAGAGAGAGAGAGAGGGAGAGAGAGAGAGAGCTGAGGCTGGCCGCGAACCTGGATCCTCCGGTCTCCGCCTCCCAAAGTACTGGGATTACAAGCGTGTGCCACCACGCCCAGCGCCAACAATTTCTAATAATTAAATTAACCCCCTCTTTTTCTGGTACTGGGAATTGAACCCAGAGGCACTCTACCTCGGATCTACACCCCCAGCCCTTTTTATTTTGAAACAGGATCTTGCTAGGTTGCTCAGAGTCTCGTTAAATTGCTGAGGCTGGCCCCAAACCTGCAATCATCCTATCTCAGTATCTCAACTACTGGATTACAGGCATGTGCCACCACACCTGGCTCACCTTCAGCTCTTTTTTATTTTTTGTTTTGAAACAGGGGCTCGCTAGGTTGCTGAGAGTCTCAGCTAACTTGCTGAGGCTGGCCTTGAACCTGCAGATTCTCCTGTCTCAGCCTAAGTACTGGGATTAAAGGCATGTGTCACTACACCTAGACAAATTACCTTTTTTTGTAAGTTCTCTGGCATTTCTTACAATAGGATTTGAACTCTGTGAACATGCAGAGTCAATGCTCAAAACGTTTGAAATTATTCCAAAATTAGCCACGTTTTTCCTGTCACAAAGCAACTTCCACAAACTTCAGGGTTACAGTCCTTCTTGCAAGTCATATTAGCTTCTGGACTATCAAAAGGCAAAGCTGGTAGCTAGCCACCTGGCCAGCACTATAACATCCCTCAAAGTGATGTATCCAATGAAGATTTCAGTGAGTCGCCTTTCTTCTCTTAAAAACCTCTCCACTAAAAAAAGAATGACAACCTACTTGAATAATAAAGAAACCAACAATTCACAAAGGCATAACATAGAAGATATTTTCTATATTTATTTTTACCTAGAATTATCACCCACCAGAATTCTTAAAAAACTGTTTCAGTTTCGTTTTTCCTTTCTGGGTGTTTTCATTTGTTTGGTTTTTGTTTTTATGTTTTGTCACTCAGTTGTTGTTGTTTTCCAGTACTAGAAATTGAACATTTTATTTTTCATTTTGAGAGAGAATCTTGCTAAGTTGACCAAGTGGGCCTTGAATTTTAGCTCCTCCTGCCTTAGCCTCCTGAATAGCAGGAATTACAGGTATGAGCCACTGTACCAGTTTGTCATCTAGTTTTAAGTTACCCACAAAGGGAATCAAGAAAAAATAATGGATGGATAGCAAGCAATGGACTACAGCATCTGTTTTGAGCTATTTTCTTCCTTATAAAGAACAAAGTCAGCAGGATGTGGTGGTACACTCCTATAATTCCAGTACTTGGGAGGCTGAGACAGGAGGATACTAAGTTTGAGGCCAGCTTCAACAATTTAGCGAGGCCCTCAGCAACTCAATGAGACCTTGTTTCAAAATAAAAATAAAGTAGGGCTGGGGATATAGTTCAGAGGTAGAATGCCCCTGGGTTCAATCCCCACTAACACACACACACACACACACACGGAACAAAATCTAGACAAATTTATTTATTTATTTATTTATGCATGCATGCTGGGGATGAAACCCAAGGGCATTCTATCTTTGAGCTACACCCCTAGCCCTTCTTATTTAACAGGGTCTCCCTAAGTTGCTGAGGCTGGTCTGGAGCCTGCTATGCTTTTGTCAGCCTCAGGTGTGCCCCACCATGCCCACCTCAAATTTATTCTTTATAACTGGTTAAACAAAAAATTTTAAGTTTCAAAAGTTCAAAAAATTTTTTTCAATGCTAAGGTAAAATCTTTAACACAATGAACATTTTTGGAAGCTAAAAGTAGCCTTGAGAAAAACCTTCGTTGTCATAATGACTACTTTGTAAGATTCTAAGCTCATCACAAAAGCTTTATTTTCTATGTGGCCGTTAACACTGCTTGGAAAAAGAAATCAGCATTATTTGGGAAATCTGGGGAAAAGTAAGGCAGTTTGAAAATGACTCCTTTCTCAGAGACTTTCCCCATGACCCATAAAAATAAACAAACAAAAACACCCAGTAACAGAGTTCTGGGTATCAAACTTCCATGAAATGTAACATTGTTACTACCAGGACAGAAATAAGACTGTTTGTATATGTGTGTGTGTGTTTATGTAATAAAATTTTAAATATGCAATTAGAATACCATGGTCTAAGCCGGGCGTGGTGGCGCACGCTTGTAATCCCAGTACTTTGGGAGGTGGAGACCGGAGGATCCGGGTTCGCGGCCAGCCTCAGCGC
>PVJS01046454.1:0-15822 GCA_004027185.1 Glis glis
AATACCATGCTGATTTTATTACTATAGCTCTGTAGTATAATTTGAAGTTAGGAATTGTGATGCCTCCTGCATGGTTCTTATTGCTGAGAATTGCTTTGGCTATTCTGGGTCTTTTGTTTCTCCATATGAAATTAATGACTGATTTTTCTAGCTCTGTGAAAAATGATGTTGGTATTTTGATAGGGATTGCATTGACTCTAGATCATTTTTGGCAGGATGGCCATTTTGATAATATTTAGTCTGCCTATCCAAGATCAGGGAAGATCTTTCCATCTTCTAAGATCTTCTTCAATTTCTTTCTTCAGTATTCTATAGTTTTCATTGTAGAGGTCGTTTACCTCTTTGGTTAAGTTTATTCCTAGGTATTTGATTGGTTTTGAAGTTATTGTGAATGGGATTGTTTTCTGGATTTCTTTCTCAGTGGATTCATAGATGTGTATTTTTAAAAAAGAAAATTGAGCTAGGCGTGGTGGTACACACCTATTATCCCAGTACTTGGGAGGCTGAGACAAAAGAATCACAGGTTCACAGCCAGCCTTAGCAACTTAGTGAGACCCTCAGAAACTTAGTGAGATCCTGTTTCAAAATAAAAAATAAAATAGGCCTGGGAGTGTAGCTCAGAGGTAGAATGCCCCTGGGTTCAATCTCCAGTGCCACAAAAAATTAAAAATAAATAAATGATAGATAAATAGATAGATGGATAGATAGAAAATTAAATGTATGTATATGTGTATATATTTTTCCAAAAAGAATATGTATAGTATATGTATAATTTTAATATTATATATTAGTGAAAGAATGTGAGTTGTGAATAAACAGTTGTATTATCATAATTGATTCTGCAAGACTTGTGCTTTCTAAGTCATGGAAAAAATTTAAGACAGTTCTAGCTCATCCTGTTTTACATTAATGTAGAGTTATTTTTAGGGGCTTTGTTGCTGAGGAAATATATAACATGTTAAAATATGTAGCTTTACACAGAATTTCTAAGGGACTAAATTAAAATCAGCAAGGCAAGCCAAATAATAAGCCTGATATTATATACATGTATTATGTTTTTGAAATCTGTATAATTGGAAAAAGTCAATCCCATGGTGTCTTGCCATCTGAAGACGGGAATGTTATTTCCAGAGTTGTCAGTAGGAGGCGATTGCTGTCGCAGCAGCAGTAGCAGCAGCTGGAACTAGAGATTTGGAGCAGCGGAGAGCTGGGGTGGCCGGTGGGCTACAGGAATGCTTTAATGTTGGGAGCACAGAGGAAGAAGTGGGATTAAAAACAAAGAAACAGCCCCCATTTTTTTCAAGAGAGGCAGAGCCCTTTTGCTTTTATGTCTCTGTCACTTGCTCCAGGATTCTTCATAAAGCCCTCTAACCACCTAAATAAATATTCATACGGCTGTTCAACATCTCATTAATAAAACAAGATTTGGTGGTAAAATATTTCAGAGTAACAGATGATTTGCATCTCACCCTTGTTTAACTTTAAATCTCAAGCAATTAATAAATTAGACTCAAGAGCTTTTTAAGAAGCAACATCTTACATGCACCACAAATTGCATTATTTTTATGTGTAAATAATGATGAAAGGGGAGATTGTTCCTTTGATGTCTATAAACTACACTGTAAAATATGCAGAAACATTCTTGAGTTCAGTTGGAGCCAAAACAAATAGACTGGTTCATAAAACAAAGCAGCAGCATTCTTAGAAACAAGCATTATTTTTTCTTTCCTTCCCGACTGCTCTTTTTCCATCTTCTATATTCTTGCCATTTCTCCTGGCACATTCATTCCAAATTCAGAAGTGATGTTAGTCTGTATTTCCTCATCCGGAGAACTGAGCCCTTTTCAGGTTCCTCCCAATAACCCTGGCTTCCCGTGCCACTCTTACCAGAGCTTAGCTGGACTGCCAGTTTTTATGCAGTGAATCATTTTTGTCAGTTGTATTTCATTGCTGCCTTAAGAGCGAATTATTTGAAATGTTAGCATGTACTGATGTTCCTCCAAGAGATCGCTTTACTTTCTGCTTTCCAAGCTGGCTTATCTAATTTCATTTTGTTTTTAAATCGCATCAGCAAATTCTTGTTTACAAAGTCTGAGTTTGGGCCTAATCTTTTCTTTGGTGTGGTTAGTGAGAGCACTTCGTTGTAAGTCCATGTCTACCCTAGGATGGAATACGGAAGCAATTTGTGCTCCTGCTAACACAGCAAAAGTGCGTTATTAACATCACTAGTTGCTTTGTGTTCTACATCTGACAACACATACACACCTCTTTGAACACATGGTATAGTAGTACTAGATTAAATACTCTAGCTATGCTTATTGGGGGAAGCCAAAGATATATGTGTAGCTCCACGTCCCTCCCAACCTGGACAGTGGCTGTTGTTCCATGTCATCAGCTGTGTCTTAGTTCAGCCTTGCTGCCAAGAAGCCCGCCATTTCATTTCATTGTTTTATTTTATTAGTGTATTGCCATCATACATCTTGAAGGATTTTGGGGTGGTTGGTGTATACATGCACTCATCGGTCAATTAGCTCTCCCCAGTTCCCACCCCCCGCCTCCCCCCTCCCTCCTTCCTGTTTTCAGCATAGTAATTACTTTGATATCTTTGTGTAAGTCCATCCTGTGCTACAGTTTGTTTCCCTCTCCTTCCCTCCCATCTCCCCCAGTTAGTTCGCCTTCTTCACTCATCTGAGGTTTTCTCTCTTTGTCTGGAGTCCCTCCTGTGCAGAGTTGTGGCTCATCATCCCCTGACCTCAGCACTGGGGTACTCCAGGGTGGGGCTGGGGGCTTGCCCACCCCGCATCCCCAGTGCCCGGGTGAGGGGTTCTCTGGGGCCGGAGCCAAGGGCTCACCCACCCCATGTCCCCAGCATCAGGTGGAGGGGTTCTCTGGGGACAGGACCAAAGGCTCGCTCACCCTGTGTTCCCAGCACCGGGGGTCTCTAGGGACGGGGCCAAGGGCTCACCTGCCCCACGTCCCCAGTGCCAGGGGGGTCTCTGGGGGCAGAGACCAGGGCTCTCCCGCCCCACATCCCCAGCGTCGGGGGGGTCTCCAGGGGAGGGGCCAAGGGCTCACCTGCCCTGCATCCCCAGCACCAAGGGGGATCTCCGGGGGTGGGGCCAAGAACTCAGCCGCCCTATGTCCCCAGCAATGGGGAGATAGGTTCTCCGGGGATGGGGCTGAGGACTCACCCACCCTGAGTCCCCAGTGCCGGGGGGAGGGGTTCTCCGGGGGTGGCTGAGGGCTCACCCGCCCCACATCCCCAGCGCCAGGGAGTCTCCAGGGGCACAGACAAGGGCTCACCCGCCGCGTGTCCCAAGTGCCAGAAGGAGGGGTTCTCCGGGGGCGGGGCCAAGGACTTGCCCACCCTGCGTTCACAGCACTGGGGGGAGGAGGGGTTCTCTGGGTGTGGGGCCGAGGGCTCACCCACCCCGTGTCCCCAGTGCTGTGGGGAGGGGTTCTTCGGGGGTGGGACCGAGGGCTCGCCCACCCCGCGTCCCCAGCACCAGGGGATCTCTGGGGGCGGGGCCAAGGGCTCGCCCGCCCCGCATTCCCAACACTGGGGGTAGAGGTTCTCTGGGGGCAGGGCCGAGGGCTCACCCACCCCTTGTCCCCAGCGCTAAGGGGTCTCCGGGGCGGGGCCGAGGGCTCGCCCGCTCCGCGTCCCCAGTGATGGGGGTCTCCAGGAGCAGAGCCGAAAGTTTGCCCGCCCCATGTCCCCAGTGCCGGGGGGGGTCTCTGGAGGCAGGGCTGGGGGCTGACCCGCTCGTGTTCTCTGTGCTGGGCCGCTGAGGAGGGGGCCATGTCTCACCTATCTATGTCCTCAGTTCTGGGGTGTTCCAGGACGGTGTTGGGCTGCTCATGGGGGCTGTTGCTTTCCAGCTCGTGTTCTGAGAATTGGGCTGCTCCTATGTATGGCCACCTCCTCTTCTTTGTCTCTCCTCGTCGCACTTGTTGTGGGGGCAGAGGCTCACGGCCCAGCCCTTGAAACCATCATCATTGTAGGTGGGGGTCTGGATTGACTTGGGCTTCATCATGTTCCGGAGTTCATCGGTTTCAATGGTGGTCTATAGTCGCTGGTTTCACAAGGATCTGTTATCTCTTTGCTGTTGGTCTCTGGGAGTTGTGGTGTAGGCGTGGGCCCACATTCTCATTGCTGAGCTGCTCCAGGGGGCCATGCCATATTCATCCAGGTCCTCAGTGCTGTGGTGGTCTGCGCCAGTGCTAGGCTACTCCAGGGGGGCCATGTTTCACCCGCTCTTTTACTCAGTGTTGGGTGCTCCTGTGCCTGGACACCTCATCTATGTCTCTCCGCATCACTTTCTTTGTGGGGGCTGAGACTTCTGTCCCACCTTTTGCAGTCGGCACCATTGTAGGTGTGGATTTGGTTCAACTTGGGCTTCATCATGGTCCGATGTTGACTGCTTTCGATGGTGGGCTATAATCACTAGTTTCACAAGAATCAGCTGTTTCTTTGCTGGAGGATTCTGGAAGCCACGGTGCAGGCGTGGCTCAGCCAAGATGGCGCCTTTGTCTCCACTCTCTGCTTACCAGGTGAAATGCTTTGAGCTCCCTACCGCCCTCCACTCCTTCCACTGACTCACAATCTGCTGCACTTTGGCTCTCATTGTTTTGTTGAGTTTTGGCTGTCCTGCTTTTCTTGTCAAGAAGCAGTCTTCCCACCAGCCGAGCTCTGACTCTCAGAGCGCCGGCAACACGCTGCCTCTCGCTTTCCCACCATCTCGGTTCTCCCCTGTAAGGCCTCTTTGGCTCTGGCCAGCTCCTGCTCCTTCCGTGCCAACTGGACCCTGAGCTCCGTGGCTGAGAGGACCTCGGCGGCCTTGCCACCCTGAGACACCTCCAGGTCCTTAGCCAACATCTCCTTCATCTGCTCTCTGGAGCCGGGACACCTCTTCCCGCAGGAGCACGGGCTGGCCGCAGTTGCCATCTGCTGGAGCCAGGGGTGTCCCAACGCGGGGCCGATCGCTGGGCCCCGCTGCATCTGCGCACAGCTCTCAGGCTGCGGGCCGCTGGTCGCGTGGGCCCCGCCCAAATATATTTTTTAAAATGGTTGAAAGACCTCTGGGTGCCAGGGTGCGGGCAGGAGAGGGTGCTGGGGAGCTGTGAGCTGTCTCCGTGTGGGGCTCAGCAGCGGCGAGCACCCAAAGCTCTGCAGCCATGGCCATGGTGGCGCCTTCCTCCTCATCCTCTTCACGGGCTCCGAGCCGGGATGCAGCTACCGCCCCAGCCCCGCAGCCCTCCTCCCCACCCTACTTTTCTTGTTGAGAGGCAGTCTTCCCGCCAGCTGAGTTCTGAGTTTCAGAGTGCCAGCAACACACTGCCTCCCTTTATCTCGCTCACCCGTGTTCTGTGGATCTGGTTCGACTTGGGCTTCATCATGGTCCAATGTCGACTGCTTTCAATGGTGGACTATAATCGCTGGTTTCACAAGAATCAGCTGTTTCTTTGCTGGAGGATTCCAGGGGCCGCGGTGCTGGCATGGCTCAGCCAAGATGGTGCCTTTGGTAAGCTCTCTGCTTACCAGGTGAAATGCTTTGAATTCCCTGCCGCCCTCCGCTCTCTCCACTGCCTCGCATTCTGCTACACTTTGTCTCCCATTGTTTTGTTGAGTTTTGGCTGCCCTTGTTTTCTTGTTAAGAAGCAGTCTTCCCACCCACCAAGCTCCGACTCTGGGAGCATGGGCAACACTGCCTCTCGCTATCCCATCATCTTGGTTCCTCCCCCACCATTTCATTTCTTGGCCTAGTGCTTTCCTATTCAAATGGATCCTGGGAGCTGGGCATGGTGGCGCACACTTGTAATCCCAGTACCTGGGAGGCCGAGACAGGAGGATCGCAGGTTCAAAGCCAGCCTCAGCATCTTAGCGAGGCTCTCAGAACCCTAATGAGACTCTGTTTCCAAATAAGATATAAAATCAGGCTGGGGGTGTAGCTTGGAGGTAGAATGCCTTTGGGTTCAATCCCCAGTACCAAAAAATAAATAATAAATAAATAAATAAAATGGATCCTCAGCTCTGATCACTTGAACCAGCAGAAATGGTTCAACTGCTATCGAGTAGAAACGGTGTCACGTTTTCTCTGGCTTTTATGATTCTCTTCTTTTCTTCTGGGTGGTGCATTTCTCCTCGAGCTCATCATCTCTCTCCTCAAGCATCCTGCTCTCCCTGTTCTTTCTTTAGTCTTAACCAGGTTGAATGAGCAGAGGATTAAGTCTAGTGGATCCATATGAATCTCCCTTCCTTTGATACCAGCTGGAGAAGGTTCCAGGAGTTCTCAGCGAGGGGGACCTCAACTCAGGCCAAGTGAGGTTCTTCTTGACGAAAGTCACAGAAACGACGCTCAGGACACATCTACCGGAAGCACAGGCAGAGATTTATTTAGGAAAGCAGGGCACATTCAAGGGAGAAGGTGGGCCATCCTGAGACACTTTGGGGGTGAAGCACAGAACACACATTCAAGGGAAAATGTGAGCTCTCTCCAGAGCGAGAAGCTGCAACCCCTTCCTTGTTCTGGGGCGATGATCTCTAATAGGGACAGCAGCTAGGGGCTCAACTAGAGGTGGAGTCGGGGCGTGTTGTACAATTGGAGCCAGTTTTCCCTGTGCTTGCACATTGTCCTGGCATCAGGTTACTTTTTGTGGGTGGGGACAGGGCAGAGGAGGAGGGCTGGGTGTTTTGCACCCCACTGGTTCATGGGCACTTTCTGCATTCCAGTGGTTTATGGATGTTTTTCTTTAGAGACAGTATAGCTTTTTTTCTTCCTGTATCTCCAAATTCCTATCTCAAAATCATAGTTCCATGTTATCTCGTTCATTAATAGATTCTTTGGGCTGTAAAGAATCTTAGAAAATTGACCCCCGACCTCCCACTGTCCCCAGCTTATCCCCGCACTGCACAAATGAGACTCTTGAGCCCCCCTGAGGGGAAGCCTGGTCCTTTTCCTTAACTGTTGGCAACACCAAGTCTTGAACCCAGGACTTCAAGACTTCGGTCATGCCCACATCTCATGTGTGTGCAAATACACAGGAAAATGGAAAGACCGCTTTTCCTTCAGAATACGTGTGAGCTGCTAGAATGGATAGAGTGTCTTCCTCACAGTCTGCCGCGGCTCCTCGTGCCGTTTGGCCGTAGAGTGGGGCTCAGCCAAGCCGTGTCTCCTGTGGACTAAGAAATGTTCCTTCAGTGGCTGGCTTTGTTGTTTGCTGTGCTCTGTTTATTATTATTATTTAAATGATCGCTGGCTGTCCTTGGAAGCAAAATGTTCAAGGCCAATTAGAAAAGAGATCTCGATTTGAAAGACAAGTGTCTAAACACTTTACCTAATGTATAGAGCACTGCAGAGAAAGGAGATGTTGATTGATAATGATCTCTTGCAGCCCCCAGATGTGGGAGTTTAGCAAAGACACTTACACCAAGATTGATTTGTAAGAAGCCTGAGGAATTTGTTTTCTAAGAGGAAACCAATTATTTTGAGAATCCATGCAGTTCAAATGACTTTATTTCTATGATGTCAAGCGATCAATGTATAAGTAAAAGGGGTTGATAGAGCAGCATCCTTTGTTTTCAGGAAGACACCAGCGCAGTGCGATGAAGATGGCAGGCCGGTCATTGCTTTGAGCAATTTATCAACTTCTAAATTGTTCCATGAAACCTAGTCCTTTTTTTTTCTGGTGGTAGTGGGGATCAAACCCAGGGACACTCTACCACTGAGCTACATCTCAGCCCTTTTTATTTTTATTTTTTTTTATTTTGAGTCAGAGTCTCACTAAGTTACCCAGGCTGGCCTCAAACCTGTGATCCTCCTGCTTCAGCCCCCTGTACAGCTGAGGTCACAAGTGTGCAACAAGCGCCCAGCTAAGAAGTAATTCTGAGTAGTTAACACAGTACAAAACTCAAAAGATTTCACAGCTACATATTGGAACAACTCTTCTATGGTTTCCCCTTATCCACCTGTTTTCCTTCTCTGGAGATCATTGATAGTAGTGGTTTCTTATATTTGAGATACATATATATCTGCAAATCCTTTTGTATATTCATTCCTTCCACTTTTTAAAAGACAAAGATGAGTATATTGTATATACTATTATGTGTTCTGCTCTTTGTTCCTAAGATATTTTAGAAATGGACTCATATTAGTACACCTAAGCTTCTTGTTCTTTTTCCAAGGGTTCTAGTATTCCATTATACAGGGAACCATTTAACCAGCTTCCTGGTGAGGGGCACTCAGCCGTACAGCAGTATCTCACTGACACAAGCAGTGCTGGGTCCAGCCCTGTACGTAATGTCATTCCACGCACAGCCAAATACGTGTACAGGAAAATCCCTAGACGTGGAGAGGCTGGGCCTAAGGACAGGAGCATTCGTAATTTACTTAGATAGCCACATTCCCCACACAGAGGAGGAACAGCTTCCATCAGTGAATGAGACCATTCGTTTCCCCATAGTCAGAACTGGCAGTGGAGTGCACAGACAGCACTCTTTGAACCTCAGAAAACGATAGGTAAAAAATTGTATATATGGATCGATGCATTTTTGTGGATTTTTTTTTTTTGTAATTTTCATTACATTCTTAAGAAGTTCTCTGACTCAAAATGGGCTTTAAAAAACCCCACTGTCTGGTAGGTATTTGCCCTGAATTAGAATACATCGCTTCGTATGTGTGGTATTCCTCTTATTTGAGGGTATTTGAGCAAAGCTATGTAGGTAACTGTTAGAGACCTGGGGAGAGTCCTCGTGTAGGGCTGAGATGAATCTGAGGCTCAGACCTACACTGTTCTCTCCACTTTCTAGGAGGCCATATTTTATAAGGCTTTTTTTTTCTATTTGAGTTTATTAAGCAATACTTCATTTCCCCAGTTTTACTTTGTTTACTTATTTATGTTGAGATGGGTGGGGCCTTGCTACGCTGCCCGGCCTGGCTTTGCTGTCCCTGTCCTGGGCTCAACCCATCCCCGTCCTGCTGCAGCTACAAGAAGTGGAAAGCCTTTCATCTTTTAGGAGTTGATGAAATTTCAGCCAAAGTCAAGTCAATTTGGCCTTGTAGGTGGAAAATAGTTCAGAGGTCCCCATCATTGTTTTGTTTTGTTTTTTTCAGTACTGGGGATTGAACCCAGGGGATTCAATACAAAGGGCTACATCCTCAGCCCTTTTTATTTTTCATTTTGAGACAGGTGTCCCTAAGTGGTTGAGGCTGGCCTCAAACTTGGGATCCTCCTCCCTGGGTATCCCAAGTCTCAGGTATAGGCGTGTGCCACCACGCCTGGCCAAACCCCCATCTTTTTAATGTGACCACTGTTTCATCTTTTGTAAGGCTTAGCGGATCCTCTGAGATTATTTTGTATGCGCTTTATATGTGGATTAATTAACATAGGTCTGAAGCCAGACTGCCTGGGTTCAAATCCTGGCTCCACCATTTAGAAACTATGTGTCCTGAAGCAACTTATCCAGCCTCTCTGTGCCTCAGCTTTCTCCTTTCCAAAATGAGAAAAACAATTACATTTGTCTCACATGAATTATGAGAATTAAGTGAATTAATGCTTGGAAAGCATAGAACAATACTTAACAGGTCCTACATTTATATAATTAGTAAATAACCCCCAAAACGGCTGTATATCTGCTACTCAATAGGTCTTGCATTTATGTAATTATTAAATTACCAAAAAGGGCCCTATTCAATAAGAACTGAGCTATGCTCAAAAGGAACCCACGTTGGGTAAGTCTCTCGCCCCCACTCCCCCTCTAGCTATTGTCTATCCTTCATCCCTCCTCCTTGTTACTTTACAGTCTGGCCTCTTGCCATCCCTCTGTAGAAACTGCTGTTGGGGCCAGGCCACCAATGACATCCATGTTGCCAACTCCACAGACCCCTCTGTCTCTACCGGCTTAACTCCTGCGGTATCTGCCACAGTGGACCCGCTCTGCCTCCTGGGCCGCCCCTGCCCGGTCACCTTCATGGCCCCTCGTTGTCTCTCTTGCCCTCAGCCCCTGCTGTTCCTCGGGCTTACTGTCTCAGCTCCCTTTCCTCATTATTCTCTGTGACCCCATGCGGACCATCTCACGACCACCTATCTCTGACAACTGGAAACTTTCTCAGACCGCATTCTAGACCTTTCTGCAGGCTCTCTGGATATCTACGCGGATCTTGACATGTCCTGCGGGAACCTGACACGTGTCCCAGACAACTCCCTTCCAGCGCTGCCTCCTGTGTTCCCGAGTGTGGCTCCTGGCGGTGTGCACCATCTGACCCGACCAGAACCCCAGGGTCACCATCACCGTCCCTCGTCGTCACCCTGGGTTCCCACAGCTGTCAGTCACCAGCCCTGCAGTGCATCCTCTTCCCTGGCCGGCTTCGGGGCAGCTCCAGAGCCCCCGCTTCTGACCAGGTCCCTGCCCTGGCCTTACTCCTGAGGAGCCATGCAGGGCGCTAGCAAGGCCTTCCCGTCGCCATGCCTGTCAGTCACCTCTTCCTTCCTCGCTCCCCCACTACTGACCTGTTGAAAACTCGTCCCATGTGGTGAGCTTTCTCTCAGCCTCAGTAGGCACAGGCCGCTCGGCTCCCTTCTGTCCTCGCCCCGCCCAGCTCCCACTCATCCTGAAGGTCTCATCGTAGACACTTGCGGCTTTGGAAAGATTCCCTCCACTCTTCCAGCCTCCGGAGACAGGCGAGGCTCCATCTAGTCTGCTGGTGCACCTTCGGATTCCCTGGCGATGCATGGCAGCTCCCGGCCTCTGAGCTCTGCGAGGACCGCCCTCAGAGCCATGCGGCCGGAAGTTCAAGGCCAGATACAGTATGTCCACCTATGCGGGGGTGCAGGGAACAGTGGAAGCAAAGCGCCTCGTAGAAAGCAATTTAAAATGGTGTGGTAACACATATGCAGAGAAAACGAGACATTAAAACTGTTAAGCACCCCCAAGTTCTAGACTTCCCATGTTTTCCAGCCCCGCTTTTCTTCTCTTTTCTGTCTCTGCTTAAAGCAAATTATTATTATTATTATTTTATTATTATTTTATTATTATTTTGTGGTGCTGGGAATTGAACCCAGAGGCATTCTACCTCCGAGCTACATCCCCAGACCGCTTTTATTTCTTATTTGGAAACAGAGTCTCACTAGGTTGCTGAGAGCCTCACTAAATTGCTGAGGCTGTCCCTGAACCTGCGATCCTCCTGTCTCAGCCTCCCAAGTACTAGGATTATAAGTGTGCACCACCACGCCCGGCTTGAAGCAAGTTATTGATAGTGTATCTGAATTGTTCATGTGGAAATGTCTGATGAAATTTTTAGGGCTAAGGGAATAGTTTTACCCCAAGATAAAAAGTTTGTCTAACCCATTCCCTTTCAGTTGTTAGTCCCTCAACTCTCTAGAAGCTCTGCGAAGTTGGAATTCTCTTTCCTTGCTTCTTACAATATTTTATCAAACCTTTAAAATAATCATGCTGAGGCTATATTATAAAAATTCCTTTCACTTTATCAATAAGCATAGTCCTCCCACCAAAAAGAAAGCTAAACCCTCCCAAAATGAAGTCAATAGAATTTAACACATATTTGTTTACCACTCAAATAGACATTAAATTAACGAGCTCATTAAAAGGAGGTATTGTGATAAGTTGAAAGAGACCCTTTGCAAGAATTTAATCATTGATTATATTCTACAGAAAAAATAGTAAGCACTCAATTTAATAAAATGTTAATGTTTAATATAATATTTATTTTAATATTTCATAAAATATGAAAATATTAAGCCAGGTGTGGTGGCACACGCTTGTAATCACAGTACTTGGGAGGCTGAGATAAGAGGATCCCAGGTTCAAAGCCAGCCTCAGCAACTTAGCGAGACCCTGTTTCCAAAATAAGAAATAAAATCGGGCTGAGGGTGTAGCTTGGAAGTAGAATGCCTCTGGTCTCAATCCCCAGCACCATAAAATAAAATAAAATAGTAAATAAAACTTCCAGTTAAACATGATAGCAAAATATCACATTTATAGCCCAGCATTTATGCTTAGTCATATATGGATAATTGGAGGGATGAGTCAGATTTTATATTAGAAAAGTTGTCAGAAAAAAAATATTTATAGCAAGTAAAAAATTTTTAGGCCGGGTGTGGTGGTGCACGCTTGTAATCCTAGTACTTGGGAGGCGAAGACCGGAGGATCCGGGTTCGCAGCCCGCCTCAGCTACTTAGTGAGGCCCTCCTCAACTTCGTGAGACCCGGTTTCAAAATAAAGTATAAAAAGTAGGGCCAGGGGTGTAGCTTGGAGGTAAAACACCCCTGGGTTCAATCCCCGGTACCGCAAAAAAAAAAAAAAAAAAAAAAAAATTTTTTTTTGCTCCATTTGGCTTTTGAACAGAGTGAGCCTGTCACCTTACATGATCGTCAGTGGACAGGACTGTTCAGTCGGCTTTCCTGCTTTTATCTCTTCCTGGCTAAGAAGTCCAGGGCTCTTTCAAACATTTTCACCAGAGCCACCCGTATCTTCACTGGGACACAAATTCTCTAGCTGGTAGTTTTCCAAGAAAGAATGTGCAGGAAAATTAAAACTCAAAACCTGGGAGAATCTGGAAAGGGATTTGAGTAAAAAATGTTTTCAAAGCAGGGCTTTATATTCATTGTACCACATCTATAAAGTATACCTCCTGTGCTGGGGGACATGGAGTAAGAATATCAACTTTCAAAGCCGGGCGTGGTGGCGCACGCTTATAATCCCAGTACTTGGGAGGCTGAGACAGGAGGATCCAGGTTTGTGGCCAGCCTCAGCTACTTAGTGAGGCCCTCCGCAACTTAGTGAGACCCTGTTTCAAAATAAAGAATAAAAAATAGAGCTGGGGTGTAGCTCAGAGGTAGAATACCCCTGGGTTCAATCCCCAGGACCACAAAAAAGAATATGAACTTTCACGTATCTGCCCTTAGAGTAAGCCCTGGAGCCCAGAGGGAGGGTGAGGATCTAAAAGTTAAAGGGGAGAAACTGCTCATCTAAAGATAGAAATTAAAGACAGTGGTCATCATATGGCATTTCTGAAAATCAACAAATACATTTCAAAACTTTATTTTTGTTCTATTTCTGGTGTGTTTTTGGAATTCTCCTCTCTCTTCTGAAACTACCTCATGTGTGTCTGTGAGGTCATTGCAGACTAAAGAGCACGTGGTGCTGTGTGCGGCCCATCCAGCCCCTTGCCTGAGGCATGTGACGTCCTCTGAGAGGCCAGCTTTTAAGTTCATAGCAAAGACTTTTAAGTGTGATGTGGTTACAAGTCCTAAAATATACAGATTTTTTTTTTAGCTAAGCAAATTATATTTCCCAGTGAGAGCCCAGGCATAAAGGCTGGTATTTTTCTAGGAATTAAAAAAAATGGAACATGTAAACATGAATTTCCTTGCATTGAGGGTGTCTTTGGGCTTGAATTATTTGCACCATTGTTTAGAGACTCCTGGCTTCTGAAAATTTTAAGTGGAATTTTTATTTAAAGGTTATGGTGATAATAAATAATTTCTGGAATCCGGACTGCAAGTCTTGTACCTTTCTTGCCCCAGCACATTCCTGGCAAGGTCCTCAGAATCCCCGAAGTCCCCGAAATGCCCTTCTACAGCATCATGCCCTCATATTGGTTTTTCTTTATGATCTCATAGTTCCTTCTCTTATTTCCAACCTCATCCCACATTTTGAATCGATTATCAAGACAGGTGAAGTATATATCCCAAATTCTGAACACATTTTCCAAAGGAAACATTACAGGCCTTTAATCCCAGTACTCAGGAGGCTGAGACAGGAGGATCACAAGTTCGAGGCCAGCCTGGGTAGTTTAGCAAGACCCTGTTTCAAAATAAAAAATAAAAAGGGCTGGGGGTGTAGCTCAGTGATAGAGCAGCCCTGGGTTCAATCCCTGATAACACACACACACACACACACACACACACACACACGGTGGATGAGTCTCACAGTACAATTAGCACAATAAAATTTTTAGCCATAGAAAGGTTAAATGATCTTTTTCAAGTTTAGTTCTCCGCAAACTTTTTCTTGACTCTGAGTATCCCTGTCCTAGACGACTTTCTCCTGTTGGTCTCTTTCAACCACCAACTTCTTAAGAAAGTAGGACTCTGCCTGTTCCCTGCGCTTTCTCACCGTGCATTCATTTCTTGTTCTTTGCTTTATACCCAGTGGCCAGTTTGGTATTTGGCAAGTTTTTGTTGAATGAAGAAATGGATTTGGCGCATCATCTACCAACCATAAAACCGCATTCTTAGAAGTGATCAACTTCCTACATATTTTCGTGTTAGCAGCAGCAGCAACAGTGGTAGTTGTTATTGTTGTTACTATTGAGATGGGGATGATGTTGATGATGATGGTAAAGACAGTATCCATCCTGAATCCCCCAATTCTCCTTTCCTCCGTCACTCACCAGATTCCACACGACACATGATGTCCTCTGTGGTTAGTCACCAGCTCTTCTTTTCTCTTCAGGGGCCATACAATATAAAGTCTGCCCTGAAGTTCTTTGATGTCTTCTTCTCTGTTCTTTCTCTGTTAGCAAATTCATTCATTCCACCATTTCAACTGTAAGCATTCTGCAGAAGAATCGCAACTTTGAAGCATTGGTCCTAGTTTCCCCTCAAGTTCCCAAATGAACGGACACCTCTGCGTGGATGGTCTCTTGGTATCTAGAGCTCAACCTATTTCCTCCCCAGTATCTTTCCTCCTCCCTACTTAACCTGGACCTAGCGTCTCAGCCTCAGTGCACTTTCTACGTACTACTTCTCTCCTGGACTCTTCCTGCATCTCCTTGCTCCCTGTGGTCCGACTACTTCACCTGTTACCAGTGTAGATAAGTGAGTGTATTGGTCAGGGTTCACGAGACTAACAGAATTCACAGAATGAGTATATGGAAAAGGGTTTATCAGATCAGCTTACAACGTAGTCCCGAGTTCCGACTGCACGTGGAGAGTCAGAGGAACCAGTAGCTGGTCGAGCGGTCTAAGAGCTCTTCAGAGAAATGATGGTGAAGTTTCAGTTCAAAGGGCTGGAGGCCGACGATCTCAGACGAGAGCAGAAGATCAAGAAGCTCTTCAGAGAAACGGCGAAGTTGGAGGCCAACGATCTCAGATGAGAGCAGATGCGTTTTCTTCGGAAAGAGTCGTGCATCCCTCTACGCGGCTTTCTCCTTCTTTTATCTAAGTCCTGCACCTATCAGAACCCTGCTGCCTACATTTAGGGCAGGACTTTCTGTTTAATCTGCTGTTATACACCCAAAGTCACATGATCTTGGGTGTGCCATGATCAGGTCAAGTTGACAAATTAGATTAACTATCACAGTGAGCCACCTGTCTATACTGACCTAATCCTCTAGATCCCCCACTTAAAAGCTCTCCACTGTTCCATACTGGCCAAACAGCCTGACTTGCCTTCCTACTTCCCACCTGCCATGGAACCCGGCGTGTACCCTAAGCTTCGGCTAGAGTGGATGGCTTTTGTTGCCTAAATACCCCACTGTTTTCTTCTTTTTTTTTAACATGCTTTTATTGGTGCATTGGAGTCCCACATCACAATGAATATCTATTTGATGTTAACATACATGCACACAGCTCTTAGTGTCCCCCCCGCCTCCCCCCACCCATATGAAGTACCAAGAATGATGTTGGTATATTCTCACATGTACACATTGTTCATGATAGTAATTCCACTGATTCGCTTCTTTCTTGCCCTCCCCTTCCCTTGTACCACTTCCCTTGCCCCACTGAGGTTCTCCATTATCAACCAGAGTCCCTTGTGTGTCCCCACTACTCCCTAGGTTGCACAAATTAATGAAAACA
>PVJS01046455.1:0-15821 GCA_004027185.1 Glis glis
ATGATATGATCCTATATCTAGAAGACCCAAAGAACTCAACCAAAAGTCTACTAGAGCTAATTAACAAATTCAGCAAAGTAGCAGGATACAAGATAAACCTAAAAAAGTCAGTAGCTTTCATATATGCCAACCATGAATCCACTGAGAAAGAAATCCAGAAAACAATTCCATTCACAATAACTTCAAAACCAATCAAATACCTAAGAATAAACTTAACCAAAGAGGTGAAAGACCTCTACAATGAAAACTATAGAACACTGAAGAAAGAAATTGAAGAAAATCTTAGAAGATGGAAAGATCTTCCCTGCTCTTGGATGGGCAGAATAAATATTATCAAAATGGCCATCCTGCCAAAAATGATCTACAGAATCAATACAATCCCTATCAAAATACCAACATCATTTTTCTCATAGGTAGAAAAATCAGTCATTAATTTCATATGGAGAAACAAAAGACCCAGAATAGCCAAAGCAATTCTCAGCAATAAGAACCATGCAGGAGGCATCATAATTCCTAACTTCAAATTATACTACAGAGCTATAGTAATAAAATCAGCATGGTACTGGCACAAAAACAGACACATAGACCAGTGGAATAAAATAGAAGATACAGAAACAAGTCCACAAACTTATAGCCAGTTGATTTTTGACAAAGGCGCCAAACACATACGTTGGAGAAAGGACAGTCTTTTCAACAAATGGTTCTGGGAAAACTGGTTATCTACCTGTAGAAAAATAGAGCTGAATCCTTACCTCTCACCCTGCACAAGAGTCAACTCGAGATGGATCAAAGACCTGGAAGTTAGACCAGAGACTGTGAAATTATTAGAAGAAGCTATAGGTCCAAAGAGTTGTTAAGATGATATAATGAAGCCATCCATGTAAAGAAGTCAGAGCAGTGTCTGGCACCTTGTCAGCACTTGCTAAAGTTAGCTGACATTAGTATTGGCTTTTCTCTGACCCAATGAGTTAGTACTGGTCCCTGAGAGACAGGCAGGGTAAGGGGGACAGGGGAGTGGCAGAGTGGAGAGAGAGAGCGCTAATGGTGAGCAAGGAAGGAAACAAGTCCCTGTGGGACAAGCATCTACAGTGGGGATGAGAGGAGCCAGGACACAGCAATGAGAGTAAATAAGAGAACAGCAGGGGTTGGAAACCACGTGGGCAAGCCGGGTATGGTGGTGCATGCCTGTAATCCCAGTATCTGGGAGGCAGAGATAGGAGGATTGCAGGTTTGAGGCCAGCCTCAGCAATTTAGCAACACCCCATTCCAAAATAAAAAATAAAAAGGACTGGGGAATGTAGCTAGGAGGTAGAATGCCCCTGGGTTCAACCCCCAGTATGGAGAAGGAAGGAAGAAAGGAAGAAGGAAGGAAGAAAGGAAGAAGGAAGGAAGTCTGCCACGTGGGTGGAAGACTCCAGAGGCAGAAAAGCAAAGAGTATGGGGAAATCATTCAGGACTGCTTATGTGCTTCCTCACTGGAAACAGAATGGCTTCAGTGTGTCTCAGCAGGCACACATGGAGGTAGACCAGGAGTACAAGTGTGTGTGTGTGTGTGTGTGTGTGTGTGTGTGTGTGTGTGTGTGTACATGTGTATGTCCAGACGTCACCAGGAAGTTCTTTGTCCCAGTGTCCTATTACCTAAAGTACTGTACTATATTCTCTGTTTAAAGTTTAAGAAGACTTTGGGGACAGTCCTCACCTTTGAGCTTTCCCTCCACCCTCTCAGAGTCAAGTCCATGACTTTCATCCAGAACAGCTGCCACCCAGGGCTGCTGCTGCCAGCAGAGGTACTCTGCTTGCAAAATTCTCTGTTTGGTTGTCACTGTTTGGCTATTACCCCACGGCAAAGGAACAACTCAACAAATGACTTTAAACTATTCACTTTTCAAATATTAGTTTAGGGCTATCTGGAGTTTGATCAAGATATGGTAGATAAGAAATCACTGCCCCTCCTAAAAATTTAGGTTATGATTCAAGTGCTCTTTTAAGAAGCATTTCAGAGTGTTGACTGTATGCATTATCCCAGTGCCCAGCAACCATGGCATAGCTACATCTAATCAGTCTTTTGTGATGAGAGAGATGCATGTGGGTGAAGCCATTTGGTCATTCAAAAAAAAGCACCAACCTTCCCCTGACCCTACCTTTCCCTGAAGGTACCACCCTAACTCGCGCTTTCTAGTCCCCAAATTGTCAAGAGGCTAGTCCACACTCGCTGTTGCCCCTGCCTCACTACCACAATTTCACCAGATTGTATAAGCCTTAACTCTGCATCCTCAACACCCAGCTAAAACTGCTCTTTGAAGGTGATCATTACCAGTTGCATCACCAGGTCCAGTGGCTGCATAATAGAATCTTTAATTTTCCTGACTTCTCTGTAGAATTGAATGGCTATAAAAACCCTCTCCTCCCAAGGCTTCAATGACCCTGTACGGGCTTCCGGTGTTTCTGAGAGCTCCTCTTCTGGGTCCTTCTTTGTCTATTCTTCCTTTTTCCACAAAACATGCAGGTATATCCAAAACGTCCTCATGCCCCCCCCCCTTGTCCCCTCATCCTCGCTATACCAACTTTATTGGATTTGGAAGAGCCCCCCAGACAGGATGCTGTTGGAAACACAGAATATCTACAGCCAGGTCTATTCAGCCATGAGACTTTGCAGAATCTCCTATCAGGAAATGATAGCGAGCAGTGGTCCAAGCACCAAAGCAGGAGAAACAAGGACAGCAGTGCAGCTCTGGGACTCTGTGCTGGATGTGGCTTAGGACAGAGGACGGGCACCAGGAGTTTGACGACAGGATGAAGGAGTTCAGAACAGTCAGCAGGCCAGTGTGCTTGAAGAAGCGGATTTCTGATGGTCACACATAGTAGCTTTAATAGTGTTCCCCTTCTCTGCACAGGGGTTATATATCCCTCGTGTATTCTCCATTGAGTTCTTTATCACACACCATATTGTATATTTATTAGTCTATATCCACCTCCAGACTATAAGATTTGGAGAGCAATGGCCATATATCTTTTGTGGGGGGGGGTACTGGGGATTAAACCCAGGGGCATTCTCTCTCTGGGCTATATCCCCAGCCCTGTTTTATTTTTTATTTTGAAACAGGGTCTCACTAGGTTGCTGAAGGCCTCGCTAAGTTGCTGAGGCTATCCTTGAACCTGTGATCCTCCTGTCTCAGCCTCCCAAGTACTAGGATTACAGGTGTGAGTCACCACATCCAGCCCACCATTGTATTTTCAACACCTACACTAGTGTTTGTCTCACAGAAGGTGCTAAATATGTATTTATTGAAAGAGTGAATGAAAAGGATTTTAAAATTTGGAAATCAAATAAATGAAAAATATGGGAAAAATTGTACGTAGATCAAAATAAAAATTGTATTAAGTACATGCCAGACTATCATGTAGCATTATTAAAGGCTGGCTGAAAATTTCACTCTGAACTTCCTACTAGTCAAAGCAAAGAAAAAAATCAGTTATAAAATTATAGTGCCTATATACTGTAAAAAGAAAAGTTGCTTAGATAAAGCACAGCTATCGCTGTATTATTGATTTAAAAGAAATGCTTACATCTATCCTCACAAAGAGTTACTGGCTGGGCCACAGACAATGTCTCCCAGGGCATCTTTATAACTAGACAAAATAGTGAATGGAATGGGGATATTTTTGACAATGTCATTTAATATAGAATAATTGCATACTGTAAACATAAAGTAATTCTATGACAAAGAAACCAGAATAATGTAACCAAGTCCGCAGAATTCTGAAGACCTCGTTTGTTCCAAGAATAAAATTTAGAATGTCTAGAACAAGGTGAGAGTCTGAGACACATGAGTATTCCTTGTAATATTATCTAAAACAAAAAATCCTGTGGCCAAGTACATTTGGGAACCTCTGCATACTCAGAACCTTCTGTTTGGGCTATTTGTGTGTACATGAACTGGTACTAAATGTTGTAAGAAGTGCTTCCCTACAGAAACTTTGCCTAATCTAGAGTTTTACAAAACAGTTCGATCATTTGATCATATAACACCTGCTTACATTTCAGGGAATTGTATTTATATGGTTTGTTCCCCCAAAGGTTCATGGGCTAGAAGCTTGGTCCCCAGTATTATGGTACTGAAGTGGTAGACACCTTTGAGTTGGGGCCTGGTGAAAGGTAATTAGGTCACGGGGACTAGCCCCTTGTGAATGGATTTGTGCTGTCTTTCAGGAGTGGGTCAAGTCTCATGGAACTGGATTAGTGCCCATAAATGAGTGGGTTGTTATAAAAGAGTGAGTGGTCCCTGCCCTAGTCTCTTGCTTCCTTGCACTCACCACTCTTGCATGCACTCTGTCCGTGAGATGCTGTGCACCGGGAGGCCTCACCGGAAGCTGATGCTGGCACCATGCTCTTGGACTTGCAAGATCATTAGCCAAATAAACCTCTTGTGAGAATGTCAAGCATTCTGTTATAGCCACACAAAACAGACTAAAACGAGGCACACTGGCCCCTCTAGAAGTGGTCAGAAACACACTGGTATCATTATTAAAAATAACATCCAGGCTGGTCATGGTGGTGCACACCTGTCATCCCAAAACTTGGGAGGCTGAGACAGGAGGATCACAAGTTTGAGGCCAGTCTCAGTAACTTAGCGAGACCCTCTTTCAAAATAAAAAATAAAATAGGGCTGGGGGTCTAGCTCAGAGGCAGAACCACCCCTGGGTTCAATCCCTAATACCAAAATGCATACACACACACACACACACACACACACCATCTATTGGTTATCTTAACCAATGACTACTGTCAGTAGGCTAATGTGTCACTAATTTAGGCTGATTGGTTTTCTTTACTAAAAGTTGAGGTTTAAACCACTAGATAATAATAATATGAAAAAGTACCATACATTGCCCCTTCTATCTAGGCAGGCATGCTTCCTATTAACAACAGTAGAAAAATATAATTTCCATGACAAAGGGGAGGAGAAGTGAAGTTTGTGTCCTGGTATATTCCTTATTTCTAACCAGCCGAGGACTTTTCTTCTGTAGTACGACAGAAAATCATCAGCTAAATGAGGAACCAGAGATGCGCACAGTCTAAATCACCTGGGCAAAATAGGAGAGAGCCCTTCCAAGAGGAGACCTAACTTTTATTTCTTTTTGTTACTAATCTCCTTGAAATCTCTAAAATAGTGCCTGCTCTAACTTACTAGGCCTTGTAGAATCAACAAAGATAAAGCATCATAAAAACACCAGATAAGTGAGCTAAAAACATTTTACATCTCATTCTGGAGTTCATTATATTTTTGGCAGCAAATTTATCTTGCTAATTATGTTTTACTTATGTTGAAATTAATTTTAATTGGTATTTCCTGTGAACACACTGAGTAGGAAGCAGAAAAAAACTGCCTGAGATTAAAAATTGACCTTGGAAAATCCAAATTTCACACTCACTCTGGGTGGTCTCAGGCATGCCCATGATTTCACCTCTCCCTGATGCTCTCATGTGCAAATCAGCATCTTTCCTCCAAACCCTGCTCGGTGCTATGCAGTGCTCCAGCACCTTCATCTATAAACTGACATGTGCAGTGTGAACTCATCATCTTTCCAGCCATTCTGCACTTCGATCCCCTCTCCCCACCATCCCAACCTCAGTGCTGCATCTGCCTCCCAATCAACCTCCCAAGCTCCAATCCAGAAGCCACTCTGGACTCTTCATTCTCACGCCCCACCTTTCTTGGGACAAAAATCTAAATTCTTTGGGATGACATTGAAGGACCTTCACAGTCCGTCTCAGTGTTTCCCAATGAAGCCCCTATGGGCAATTGGGGCACAATTCTTTTTTGTGCAGGATTGTCCTTTCCATTTCTAGTCCCACCACTAGTAATCTCTATTCACCATGACAACTAGAAAGCAAAAAAAGATCCTTGAAGATTCCAGAATCGCCTCAAAACTGACGGAACAGGAGTGGCACTTTGAGCAGAGGTGGCCCAGCCACAGGCCAGTGATCTGTAATGTATCCTAGTTTAAAAAGATGAATTAGTCCCAGCAGATTCTCTCTTTCTCTCTCTCTTGGGAATTTGTGGCAAGAAACAAAACAGAATGAGATGTTTGTCAGGAGTTGGTATTGCTGAAGGCTTATAAGAGTGGAGGAAAAGGTCCTGACTCAGAGTCTGTGTGGGCCACAAGAGAGATTTGGAGACCAGCAGAGTCACACAGGAAGTGTGTGCTCCAGACTCCTGTCCGCCATTGCCCCTCTCGTCCACAGCAACACTGGCAGTGGTACTGGAGGGACACAAGGAGAAGCGCAGAGAGAAAGCAGGGCACCAGGAGAACTGAGCAGCAGAGGATGGCCTCCTCCACAGACAGAGGCAATGCTTGTCTCTGAACTGCCTCCAAAGAGTCTCCCCAAACCAGATCTACAGGGCTTCCTTTAATGTATGATACTCACCCACAGAAGGAAAAACGGGCTGAAGGATAAAGCTGTTTCCTAGTTCTGTCTCCACTGATTACAATCCCTGTAGCCTCAGTGGTGTTTTGGGAGGGCTTTTTTTCATCTGTAAAATGGAGGTTTGTGTTAGTCAGTTTTCTGTGATTATAACAAATACCTGAGATAATAAACTTATAAAGAGAAAAGGTTTATTTTGTCTCACAGATTTGGGGCTCCAATCCATCACTGACTGCTCTGCTGCTTTGGGACTTATGGTGGGGTAGCACATCATGGCCGGGAGCACTGGCAGAGCAAAACCACCCGCCTCATGGCCAGATGTGAAAGAGAGGAAGAGGAAAGGGACTGGGGTCCTAGTATCATCTTCAAGGGCACAACCTCAATGACCTGAAGACTAGGCCACTAGGCCCCACCTCTTAAAGGTTCCCTTACTCTCCAGTTGCATCAAGCTGGGGACCAAGCCTTTAACACATGGGTCTTTGGGAGACATTCCAGATCCAAACTATAGCAGGGTTCGGATACCTTTCCTGCCTGAGATCCTGCCCAAATGACTGATTAACTTTACAAGTGACTCGGCCTTTCTGAGGCCAGTTTCCACAATTTTAAAATTAGATCAATAAAACCCACTTGACAAAGAGGACACAGTAATCAAAATAGTGTATGAAGAAAGTGCTTTGTAAACTGATTATTGCTATAAACATCATGAGGTTATTATTATTATTTCTTTTTTGCAAGCACTGTAAGGATTGTGGAAGATATTTTATTGGTGTCTGTAGTTATAGCATATTCATTAGCATTGTTCTAAAATCTTACTCAACTACTGATTTAGTATTAGTTAAATCTTAAAAATACTTATACACTATTTTGAAACATGAATAATTATCATTTATGTTGAGTAATCTCTGTCAAATAAGGGATTGCTATACTAGTAAAAATCATTTATTATTTGCTTTTTATTTTAACACTTTGAAATACTTCTGGAGGCTATAAATCAGTGTGTTTTTTTTCTGCTTACTACCCGCTGTTTTGGTTTAACTATTAATAATAGCTTTAAAACCCTTATATAGCTGTGGAACAATTTTTCTGGGACTATTTATTTTATGATTTCCATTAGTAACCATTAATATTTTTTCCAAATCCTTTTGGACATCTATAGCTCTGGAGAGTCCCTGTAACCCGGGGACTCTTGGCCTTTTTTCTTTTCCATCATCCAATCACCATCCAATTATTAAGACCTGTTTTGCCTATCTCATAAATATCTCTAGAACTAGTCCACTGCTGTTAGCTAGCCCAGACCACCAGTATCTCTCATGAATGCTTCCAGCACTCCCTGATGTATCCCTATGCTCATTGTCTCATGCAGGTGCTGTGGCTAATCAGTGAATGGGGACATTACAGTGCCATAGAGCTTTTTATATTAGTGGGAGAGAGATTTTTTAAAAAATCTCTTCAAGAAAACCCCAATTTGCAAATTGCAATGAGTGCTATATAGGAAATAAGCAAAAATTTAGAATAGAGAATTTGGGGGATATGTTTTAATTCTTATAAGGTGGTCATCATGCACCTCTATGAGGATGTGACTTTTAAACTGAAACTTCAGGGATGAAAAGGAGCCAGCCAAGAGAGGAGGAAGAATACTCCAAGCAGATGCAAAGGATCCAGGGGAAAGAGGGTCTTTGAAAATCTAAGAGGCCAATGTAGTCGAGCTATTCTCCATGTCTATGGGCAGGGTCAGTGCCCCTCCTCCCCCTAGCACTTAAAACAGATGTGTGGAAATAAGAATAAAGGTGACTGGCAATGTGGCTCATGGTAGAGTGCTTGCCTAGCATGCATGGAACCCTGTTCAGTCACAGCAAGAGAGACACACACAGACAGACAGAGACATACACAGAGAGAGACAGGGAAGGAAGGAAGGAAGGAAGGAAGGAAGGAAGGAAGGAAGGAAGGAAATGAAGGAAGGACTGGGCAGCCTATCAAGGTGGATGAATGCCTTCTGTATGGTGTAAATGTGATTAAATCCAAGATCTTCATGATTTCCTATTGTCTTTAAATGTTTAAACCTCTTAAGTTAGAAGAACTTTCACAGGCCCCCCTCGCATCCCCAGCCTTATCTGTTCCCACTCTTCTAACCCTTCTTTCAGTTCCTTTCCTTGAATGCACCATGTTTGTTGTGTCCAAGACTTACCTCCCCTGTCTCTCTGACTGGAACACCCTCCCCCTTGCCTTCACTTATTGATCCTCACCTTCGAAGACTCAACTTTGCTTCCTCTGACAAAGCCATAAAAGCATATGTCTGGGAACTTCCATATCATCCATACAGCCCCTATGTGTCTAATTCTAGTCATGCATTCACTTCCCATCTCTAGGAAGTAATTTTGTGGAGCTTTATAACTGCTGCTGGTATGGGCAACATTATAGTCATCAACTGTCCTTTGGCCAAGGATCTCACACTCTGTGATAGACTTGTGATCTTTAAAACCCTTTCAAATGCATGGATAGAGTACACTGTATTTGCCATTATTATATTCAGAATGGTGGCTTTATCTAGGCTTTTAATCCAAGGTGGTTACAGGTGTACCAGAAGAGTACTTGAGGACAGAGTAACAGCATGGCCAGAGTACCTTCACATTAGCAAAGTCTATTTAGAGGTTTCAAACAATGGGAGGAAGAGAAGTGAATACAGTGTCCTAAGGTCATATTCCCAAGCCAAGTACAGAAAAAAAAGAATTCTGGCGTTCATCTTTTTTCTTTTTTTAATGCTGGAGACAGAACACAGGGCCTCGAGCATGCTAAGCATGCACTATGGCACTAAAACTACATCTTTGACAGCAACCTTCTATAGATAGAATCCAAACGCTAGGAAGGTGGATTTAATATGTTTAAAACCCTGCTACGGTGAAATGATGCTTTATACTAATTTCCTTGTATTAAAATTTGTATGTAACCAGCCCAATCTTAAAGCAGTTGGTTTACAGGAATATGACAGCATATTTGTATGCCTGCATCTTTTTATTTTAACCCACAAGGCTTTAGATTGCTTGAAAGTAAACCTTAAAGTAATAATGTTTATGCTTGTGAGCAAAAATGTCATGAAAATGCAAGTGCAAACTAATGATTTATTAGTCAACAAGTGCTGTGTGCCTGGCACTTTGCTGTATGGCATACGCAGAAGACACGAGATAAGGGTGTGATGTTGTAGCCATCGTGGTTGCTCATGTGGTCTGAGAAGCCTCCTTCCCTTCACTCTGGTAGGAAAGCACTTCAGTGTTAAATTCCAGATGTGGCTTTTAAGAGATTCTCCCAACTGAAATGTCAAGTTTCTTACACTGGCTCTAAAGTCATCAACAGTGTGAACCCTGTTTATTTTATGTAAACCTTACTTGTTATAAGGAAGAATTTGAGAAGATATATATATGTGTATACACAACAAGGTAGAAAGTAAAATAAGGAAGTAGAGACAAAGGTAGAAAAATAAGATGCGACTGGGAGTGAGGTGCCCCGTTGCTTCCCATGTCTTTAGTTTCACTGTGGTTGCGTAGATTAGAATTTTTATGTGTGTCAGAGAGATTTGTTATTTCCACAGTATGCACACCCTTAAAAATACCCCACAAATAACAAAAACTCTTTCTAGGACCTATTCAAATCTTTTTCTAATGGTGTTGGCAACTACCTAAAAGTAGACCCTAGCTGAATCTACTATAAGCATTTGGTTCATCCAGAGCTACTTTTCAATTCTTCCATATTTAATAAATATCAATAAATTTAATATTGATAACATGATGGTATTCTTGATCACCTGTGTGACATTCCCTGTTAAGAGTAAAAGAAATGTGACCCTGTTTTTTTTTTTTTTTTTGCGGTACCGGGGGTTGAACCCAGGGGCGTTTTACCTCCGAGCTACACCCCCGGCCCTATTTTTATACTTTATTTTGAAACTGGGTCTCACGAAGTTGCAGAGGGCCTCACTAAGTAGCTGAGGCTGGCCGCGAACCCAGATCCTCCAGTCTCCGCCTCCCAAGTACTGGGATTACAAGCGTGCGCCACCATGCCCAGCCAAATAATTTGATTCTCCCTACAAAACCTCAAATCAAAGCTCACAATCCCTGACAGGTGAGCAATAGTCCTCTGCAGAACCAACACCTTTGGTGCTGCATATTTCACCGCAAGCAAGAGCTCAAAATTGTGCTCAGATTTAAAGGCACGGTAATGGCAATTTCCTAGAAAGCCACTAGGTGGAAGGGATTTTTTCTTTCTTCTTTCACAAAGACCTTTGTTCACTCAACCAAAGCCATCTACAACATACAAGGGTTTTAAATTAAGTATGTGTTCTGATTTTTTTTTTTTTGTCATTGCATTTTCTAAATACGTTTTTTCTTTTTCCTATTCCAATGAAACTGATTCTTTGTAAAAGGCACATTGGTACCGTCTCACCAATTACACTGAAAGAGGAAACATACTTGAAATGAGAAGTGGTAATTATTGAGATCTGTCTGTTTCTCATGTCCTGGAGCTGTGTTCAGGATGGACTTTTGGGCTAAAGACCAGCATTCGGGTGACATGTGTCCCAGGAAAGTGGAATTCTCATGGCCATGGAACCAGGTGCTTCTAGAAGTAATGAAACATTGCTTGAGGGTATTAAAAACGTGATGGAAAGCATTACTCTTAAGTATAGGAAAGGAGAAAAAGACATTGCTTTCATTCCCTGTTCATGTCCAGAAGCATCTAGGTCTTAGGCTAACTGTCTTGGATTGCACGACTTCGTTCAGTGGGCTAAGGAGAACTTAACGGGTTCTGTGGACTTCATTTGGGGTGTTTAATCACAAGCCTAGGGAAACCTTGTCTAACTGGCTCAGATAACAGGCGTTATTTTTCCAAGTCCTGCTCTCCTCATTTGTTACGTTAAGTGTGATCACCCTATACATTTACAAAGGGGATCCAGAGGGGAAGTAAATGAAAAGGTAGTGGAGGAAAGATGCCAAGGTTGAGAAATGTTCAGATCAAAGATTTTTGCAACCTGTTGAAAGCTGTTGTTGCTTTCCTTAAAAATCCACAGCCTTCCAATTTATCTGATTGACTTGATCTGAAATGGCTGGGGATTAAAAATTGACCGGTGTGAACAAAGTACCCAAGCTAACCCAGAAAAGTTTTGGGCTGGGGCTTATCACTAAGTCTGATGGTGCAAAAAGTTGTTGCCGAACCCTTGCTGAGTCAGAGAAGCTTGAATGCTTCAACTCCAAATTCAGGAGTGTGAGAAGCCAAATGAGTTTGGACACAGGTCCAAGGCCCACTTCATTGTATGCCCCTATGGCTAACAAAAAGCAATCTTCTTTTCTTTCTCCCTACAAGTATGGGAAGCCAATTTGGCTAAGTAGCAGGAAGAGACTGCAGGGAGAAAGGGAAGGCAGACAGTGGATGGAAGCCTCCTTCAGAGTGAGGAGAATAATTCACATGGGAATAGGGGATTTCCTGGGGCCAACCTGAATGTTGCCAAGGTCCAACAGAGGGAAGGCCAGAGTAGAGGTTCATTCTTGCTGTGGCACCGAACAGCTGTTTCTGGGACAGGCTCTAGAAATACAGCTCCAGCTCTGCTGGCCACAGTCACTTAAGCTCAAGGAAGAAGTAGGAAGGCCATCGAGGTGTAAGCAGGGCAGGTATGGTGCAGTAGTAACCATGGATATCCCTGGCCTGGTTGACTGAGGGAGAGGTCTACACTGAGGAGCAATAAAAATGGCAATCACTTGGGGTTAGAAGGCTGGCCTGGCTAGATTAGTTTAGATTTGAAATGATTGACACTAGGAACCCCCTTGAAATTCTTGAGAGAGAAGTGACATTATGCAAAAGGATTTAAAGTTATTCTAATAACTACATATGTCCAATGGGTTGAGGAGGAGAGAGTCTATGTGTGTATGATGGGTAGAGAGCACCAGTTCAGGAAGTGTCTCTGTTGCCCAGGGACACTGTTGTCTGCCTTCCTGACCCTAAAGCAACTATTTTGGTGATTTCAGACTAAACTACAGGATTAGGGCTGGGAATGTAGTTCAGTGGTATAGTGCTTACCTGGCATGCATGGGACCCTGGATTCAATCTCCAGTAGCACACACACATACACACACACACACACACACACACACACAAAAACAGACCTAAAAGAAAAAACTACAGAATAAACTTCCTAGTCTATTATGGTAGACATCAATTTTTCAAGTTAAGAAGAAAAACGATTGATGCAGACTATTGATCTCTTGACTCAGGAAGTTGTTTGCAGTAAAAAACAAAACAAAAGACACTGAAATTGTGGCTGCTCAGCATCATCTATTACATCAAATAAAATGTTTTTAAGGGGCCTGATGTTTGCTAAAGATGATTACTAATACTCTGTAACTTGGCTAAATCAGGACATTTATCCAGAGGAGAAAAAAATAACTTCCCCAAAGGTGAATTGTATTAATTGAGACACCATTCTCCTCTTGCTGGAGTTAGTTGTATTTTGGTCAATAGTAGCATTATTTTATAAATAAGCCCCAAGCAGTCAATTTGTAGATCCAAGGAAGTGATGACTATATTCCAGATGTGCAGTCAACCTGCCTGTCACTACACGGTGGCGTGCAGCTGGCTGACACTCAGCAGGGCACAGAACCACAAGTGCAGCCAACGATGTTATGATGAGGGACTCCAGTACCTGGTAGTGCTTAGACTAACTAGGGGTTCTCAGCCCCGGCTGGGCAGCCTAACCTCCTGGGAAGCTCTCCACAGAGAGGGGATGTGGGGGCCATTGCCAAAATCTGAATCTCCAAAGGTGGAGGCTAAATTTGTCTATGTTTATGTCATCTTTTTAGGTCTCCCAAAAGAATCCGGAGTTGCGAGCCTCTGGCTTAGATGGTAAAATGGAGGCAGTCTCCTAAAAAATGCGCACACACACACACACACACACACACACACATTTCTGGAATAGCCAGTCAAGTTTACTCATTTTTTTCTTACAAATAGAAGTGTTCACAGATATCCTGGGAACATCAGGTTCTCAGAATCTCTAACTTCTTTAACTCAGAATAAGATTAGCCTCCAGAGTTTCCTTAAACATGAGTATTATTGCAGTACGATTTGGAGTCCCAAATATCATGACATTCTTAAAAAGCAGTTTTCCTAAACAAAGATGAGTCCTCATTCCCAGCCCACTGGGATAACTGGAAACTCTTTTTCTTGTACTCCTCATTTTAAAGACAACTCTTCATTTGCATTCCATCCTCTACCCTCTCTGGAATCCACATTCCTTGTTGATCCCTCTTCCAGGAAATGAAAAGGGGGAGGGGGGTTGTCTCTAGTGCTGGTAGTAACAAAGTCAGAGTGCTGCTGAATTCCCAGAGGCAATCTCCATTGAACCCAAACACAATTAGGAAGGTTAATTCAATTAGACAAGTGATGCTGCCTTCTCCTAGAATAAACTAACATCTTGGACTAACTAGAAGAGGGACCCCAAAGACTGGTGCCCATACTGCAAACAGAAAATATGGGAAACACTTAGAGTTTGCCACCCAAGGGGCAGTGGCTATTCACTTTAGATTATATATTGAAAAATTTCCAATGCATTAGGCTCTCTAGGACACAGAGCTGTGTCCACAAGATAAAGTACACAGATAAGACATGGAGATTGGGTAGGGATAAAAATATTTTTCAAGGAAATGGGGGTCTGCAGTACAAAGGTTAAGAGCTTTAGGGGAACATTTCACATTCTGGCTTTTAAGTGAATTGAAAACACAATTCCTGAAAGAAATGCATCTTGAGAGTGCACTCAGAGAAGAGCAGGGAGTTCTTTAAGTAGTGTTTTGGGGGAAGGAGAGATTGTTTATTTAATACACAACATAGTGTCTCACATGTAATAGAACCAGAGAAATATTTATCAAATTAAAAATCAATTCAGTATAGATTGGGGCCATATCCTCACTCTATAATTTGAAAAGATACTCAAAATATTAGAGCCGAAAAGGATCTTGCTATTGTCAAACGTCTCGGGTCCCAGTGCTTATTCTATTTAGATGCTTGCTCTATTTAGACGGTCTGGGTCTTCCCTCCCCAGTGGCTCCAGAGCAATCTTGCAGAAACTCAAGGGCTGGGGGAGCATGGTTTGGAAGCCTCCAGTCTAGTACCTGTTTTTATAGGTGAAGAAACTAAAATTCAAAGAGTATGGGAATCAAGCCAAGTGCTCTTCCCTCCATATGCAGGCGAGGGACCTAGTAGAAGGACTCCTCTCATTCCCTCCCAGGCTTGTGGGGGTTTCGTCCTGGACTTGTGAGGCAGCATGGTGCAGTGGACTTGGGGGTCAGGTAAACCTGAGTTTTAGTGTTGGCTCGCACTTATTTGCCCCGTATTCTTGGATGAGTTATTGATTTACTTGTTTTCATTTCATAGTATTTTTCTCCATTTTTAAGAGCTTTATTGAGGTATAATTGATATACAAAAATTGAGTTGAATGTATATATCTTGATGAGTTTGGACATATGCATATACCCATGGTACCTTCACCACAACCAAGGTATGAACACATCCATCACCTCCAAAATGTCTGTGTGTGTGTCTGTGTGTGTGTGTAGAACATTTAACACGAGATCTACTGTCAACATATTTTAAAGTGCACAATACCATATTGTTAACTATCGGTACTATTCTAGATCTGTAGAATTTATTCATCTTGCATAATAGAGACTTTATAACTTAGGCAAATTACTTAGTCTCATTGAGCTTCTACTTTATTTATTGACTGGGTATAATATTCACATTTTAGATCTGAGCAATGTATGAAAAATGTCTGGCATATGGTTCAGAGCTCAGTATATGTTAATGCTGTCTTCCAGGCAAGTGAATATTTGAACACAGAGACAAGAGAAGGCAGGGACTAATCATAGTACTAGTAATAATTATAACAGTACATGGCACTTACATACCAGGTCCTAGTCTTGGTGCTTCACCTTTGTTAACTCATTAAATCTTCAAAACAACCCCATGTGCTAGGTACTATTTTTTAATTCTTATTTTACAGGGAAGGACTCTAAGGCACAGATTCATGAAATAAGTTGCCCAGGATACCAGAGCTAACAGGTAGGGAAGCTGGAATGTGAATCCCAATGACCTCATTCAGAATCATGCTCCTCATCAACATACTATTTCTGCAGAGGCACAGAGAGGAAGCAAGGGAGGCTCAAAGTTAGGGGGAGAGAGGGGTGGTGCTTGTTTGATGTGGGTGAGAGGAACAAATAGATATGGCATTAAAGGGCATTATTACACAGACAGACACATCTGGAGAGTGTGGAGAGCAGGCAGCTCAGGGTGCTGAAGCAGAGAAAACTGAAATCTCTCTCTCCGTGTGTGTGTGTGTGTGTGTGTGTGTGTGTGTGTGTGT
>PVJS01046456.1:0-15819 GCA_004027185.1 Glis glis
AAAAAAAAAAAAAAAAAAAAAAGAAGAAAAAAAAAGAATATAAAATAGGGCTGGAAGTGTAGCTCAGAGGTAGAATGCCCCTGGGTTCAATCCCCACTACTGAAAAAAAAAAAAAGGATATTCTTTCTAGGTTTTTCTCCATGAATGAAGATAGTTTTAAGGTAGATAGATGTATGTTAATAAAACAAATTGATACATGGAGAATGAGGAACACATTACAGAGTACAGGGATAGTAACGTGAAAACTACATGGAGAAAACCCAAAAGATTTACTCTAAAATTACTGAATGGTAGTTTTTTTTTTTTTTGGCAGTACTGGGGATTGAACCCAGGGACATTCTACCTCCAAGCTACTCCCCCAGCCCTATTTTTTATTCTTTATTTTGAAACTGAGTCTCACTAAGTTACAGAGGGCCTCACTAAGTAGCTGAGGCTGGCTGTGAACCCAGATTCTCTGGTCTCAGCCTCCCAAGTACTGGGATTACATGTGTGCGCCACCACGCCTGGCTCTGAATGGTAGATTATTCAATGATGTCAAATAATGGTGAATGAAGATTAACTTTGCTAAAAACTTGCATTTTGTTTTATGATTCTTAAAATATTAAAATATCAAGATATTGTAGCTAGGAACTAGGCTGTATTAATTAAGTAGTACTTTGTTTTATATTGGGGTGGTAGGATGAATCACATGAGAGTCATACTTGGAAAACATAATTTATATTAAAATGATTACTTGCCCAATTTATGTTGCTATAAATATGATCATCATATGTTTGCTGATCACTGATATTTGAGATTATATAAAGGAATATGAAACCATATTAGAGAAAAACATGCAATGATAATCCTAAGGAACTATATCTAATACTTAAGATAAAATGACTAACAAGATAATGTATGATGTGCAAAAGGATTTTCATAGATATTTGTTCTAAGTACCTCATGAAAACTAAGAGACTTTTCCTACCTTTGCATTTGCTTGGAAGACATTTCTTACTAAAAAGAGTGTTAATATTGTAGAAAGTTTATTGCCAGTATCCAAGCAAATGTCATTAAAAAAAAGAGGTAATTAATTTTTTTTGTGTGTGTGGTACTTGGAATTGAACTCAGAGGCATTCTATCTTTGAGCTATACCCCCAGCCCGATTTTATTTCTTATTTGGAAACAGAGTCTCGCTAGGTTGATGAGACTCTACTACCTACTGAGGCTGTCCTCGAACCTGCAATCTTCCTGTCTCAGTCTCCCAAGTATTAGGATTACAGGTGTGCACCACCACACCTGGCAAAAAGAGGCAATTTAAACAGTTGGCCAAGCCGGGCATGGTGGTGCATGCTTGTAATCCCAGTACTTGGGAGGCTGAGACGAGAGGATCCGGGTTCGTGGCCAGCCTCAGCTACTTAGTGAGGCCCTCCTCAACTTAGTGAGACCCTGTTTCAAAATAAAGAATAAAAAATAGGGCTGTGGGTGTAGCTCAAGAGGTAGAATGTCCCTGGGTTCAATCCCCAGTACCGCAAAAAAAAAAAAAAAAAGAAAAAAAAACCCAACCAAACAAACAGTTGGCCAAAAATGGTGCCAATTCTTTCTAGGAAAAAATTTTGATAATTTATGATTAGGTATATGCTACTTTCATATGGTAGTATCATAAACTTGAAGTAGGATTAAATAGCTTGATTATTTAATAACAAAGTTTACATGATTTGACCAAACTTTTTTGAAGAAAGAGTTCTTAAACACTTGGTAAACTAAGGCAAACCCTTTAATTGTTCAAGTGGCAACCATAAGAATAGTTCTGATACTATTTTTGGGGGGGGTTCTGGGGACTGCTAGGCAAGGACTTATCCACTGAGCTATACCCTCAGCCCCTAGTTCTGATACTTTTAATTTAGAAAATACTTATAGCATTTGCATAGCTTTATCACAGACATACATGTATTTTTATAGAGAACTACATTTTATTTACCTTATACATTATGGTTCTATTTGACTCACTAAAAAGAGGATAAAAAGTAAGCTGGTGTGCAAGATAAATATGACTTCATTTTAAATTGTAAATTGGGAAGATATAATATGGTTAAGTATTTTTTCTGTGATTAAATTTTATTGTGGGTTTATGAAGAGGGGGGAAAAGCCCACTGTACTGATATGCTATTTCTGAGATACAGGAAGTATTTAGAAAGTAGTTAAGGGGGGAAAAAGCTTAAGAGTTTTGCTGTCAACACAACACATGGGAGCAGAGAGGTACACCTAACAAGGAACTTGGTAATATGTTTGCTTATCAATGCAACAGTTCAGAAGGTAGAAATAAAATATTTTTATTATGAGAAAAAGAATAGTAAATATGTATATATTTGTTTTATTAAGGTAAAAGCTAGATCCTGAACTTTGCATTATTTCACAACATGTTTTCTTAGAAAGTGAGTATAATCAGCTACCAGTTTTTACTAGTCTGAGGTACTTGAGGCCTCATTCATAGTTTGGATGACTCCAAGGTACTTCACATCCAAAAATATTTTCAAACATTTTACCACTTATTTCAAAACCTAATATTCTTACAAGGGAGGCCATGATAAGCTTACTGGCTAAAAAAATACAGAAAGTTTAAAAGAACCTGCCCTGTATCTCAGGTTTTGTTCTATAAAATTTTCAAACCAAAGTGCCAATAAAAATTTAATTAATACAAAACCCAGCAGTTTTAAAGTCACATTTATTGTGATTCACTGCTACTTTAGCATCTTATTTAGAATATAGTATCCCAACTTTGGTACAGGAAAAAAACTTTTTTTCTAATATAAATTAAACATATTACTTGTCATAGGATGTTTTTTCATAGCAGTTTAAAAAGACAGAAACACAAACACCTTCAAACACAATTTCCTAGCAAAACTTTTAAATACGTAATTCTCATGTAAGGCACTTCTATTCATTCTCAAATAAAAGTTTCATAAAAAGTTTTCAATTTTCTTTTGTAATCAAGTCTTCATAAGTTATACAGTAATAATGGTACTTCAAGTAAAACTTTATTAAATACTCAATTTTGGCATAATTGCCATAAATATCTTTACTTCTGATGAAGGAAGGGCATCAAATTCTGTGCAAGATAAACTTAAAGAAAAGTAAACTTGGTCTGTTCAGATTTAGAGAATTGGTAATGTTTTATCTTGTTGGTTTTGTTCAAGAATCTTGAAATCTTCCAAAGGAAGATTACTTAAGGCAGTTGGCAAAATGTGTTCTGATATGCCCTTAGGTAACATGTTACTTGCTTCTAAATTCTTCACCAAGCATGTGGCTTTGATCCATCTTCGAGTCGCTCTGCGTTCTTTTTGTAGGCAAGTTTTCATTTTTCTTCTTAAGCTTGCTATTTCTTTTTCCAGTTTTATTATCCTCTTTTTTGCCTCCATAGGATTCCTAAAGGCATAACTGTGTTCAAGTAGCACTTGTTGACTACTAATGTTTGATTTTAAAGTAGATGGTTCAGCTGAAGTACAACTGTTGTTTTTCTTCAAAAGATTTCTTGACTTGAGTTTCTGAGCCGAATAAAATTAGAGAGTTGAACATAAGTTATGGAATATCACAAATAAGTAAATACTGTCCAGTTTTGGATAATGGTATTTAAACTGTTCCTTTAAGAACTCATTTTAAAAGTTTGATAAATAGTAACAGGCTATCTCATGTAATCATGGATTGTTTCTCAACAGGTTAAATGAACTCTAGTCACCTTTTGTCCTTTCTCCTTAGAGACAGTCAAACATTGATTTGGAATAAACAATGGACTTCAAAGGCATTTTCCAAATTACTGAGTATGATTCTATGGAAATTTTAAAAATCCTTTGCAATTTTCTTATTTAGGCCACTTTAGCATGTATTTAGATGATCTGATCTACTTTTTAAATATTATTCTCTCCCTTTGATGAATATTTAAAACTTGAGCTTACTTAGATAAAAATGGAAGGATCCATAGAAACATATTCTCAAGTATCAAGCATCTAAGATTTAGCTATTAATTGTTCAGAGTTAAATCTTCAAGGATTTAAAATCTGGCTAGGAACTTTTTGCCCAAATCAGAAACTTGAGGACTCTTGTTTCATATACTTCAAGAATGTTAATTTTAGTTCCCAGATTATATCATATCTTTGTAACATTGTATCTTTCATTCACAAAATAAACACTTATTGAAACACAAACTATGAATTCCTGGGTAAACAATGATAAACAAATAAGACAAATATTATTCCTGTCCTTATGAAACCTATAGTTGGTCCCTCTACATATGAAATTGGCAGGGATTCTCTTTTGCTCTTTATATCACCAGCATCTTAGATAATTTATTGGATGAATAAATTATCAAAATTGCAGAAGTAAGGTAAATTTCAAATTCAAGAAATACTTGAGTACATATTATATCCCAGGCACTGTTGCTCAAATGTCAAAGATTCAGAAGTAAAAAGGTTCTTGACCTTCTGGAGCTTTCTAACAGTTGTGATATGAGGAAACCACAACTTCCTCTCCCATTCAGATACTAACTCATGTCTTATTTACAAATTTAATTGTCATAAATAACTCAGGAAAAGCAGTGGCTTTTCTTCTTTTAGGAACGGATGTCTGTCCTCCTTTTCAAAGCTTAACTAACCCTCTATTTGTATTCATTTTTTCTTTTGATGATCCTACCTTTCGCAGTTAGCTTTTCTTCTCTGATCAGATCTTCTCTAACTCAATAAAATATGAGTTTTAATTCATTCATCCTATACCTTAATCCTCTCATTTCTTTAAAATGTCACTTGTTAACCTTTGATAATTTCCCATTCATCCTTTAACCCACTGGCTTTTGTTCTTATTTTCAATTACAATTGTTCTGTGCAAGGTCAAAAACTTCCTAAATTCTATACTCTCAAGTCCTCAAGCCCAAAATGAATGCTTGAGCTCTATGAAGTTTTCTGTTATGCCTCCCTCTGACGTAAATCTTTTGGTATAACTCTGAGTGTCTTGCTATGAAAGTACTTAGCACATATTTGTATGTCATCTTAAAAATCAGAGAATGATGTGGGAGTTTTTTGTTTTGCTTGTTTGTTTTTTGGTACTAGGGATTGAACTCAGGGGCATTCTACCTCCAAGCTACACCCCCAGCCCTTTTTATTTTTAAATTTTGAAACAGGGTCTCATTAAGTTGCTGAGGGCCTCGCTAAGTTGCTGAGGCTGGCCTTGAACCTGTAATCCTCCTGTCTCAGCTTCCCAAGAACTGGGATTACAGGCATGTGCCACCATGCCTGACTTGATGCTGGAGATTTCATGACTACTGTTCTAAAGTTTCTCAGATTTACCAATGGTACATTTATTGGTAATAATTGGTAGTAGTGTCAAATTCCAATACAGGTTGAGTATCCTTTATTCAAAATGCTTGAGACCAGAAGTGTTTCAGGTTTTAGAATGATTCAGATTTTAGAACACTTTATATACTACCAGTTGAGCATCCTTAATCAAGATTCAGGTTAGGGATGCTAAACTTGTACAATAAAATAATTTGGATTGGTGAAAGAATATTGGAGACAGGAGATATGCCCTCTAGTTCTAGCTTGCACCTTACTATAGAAGAGGAAGGTCTGTAACTTTCTTGAGGCATGTCACTATGTATGAATTTCAATATATTCTGAATTGTTCCTTTGTATAAACAAAAAGGAATGGGTTCTTAAAAAATTACTTTTTTTTAAAGGAGAGTAACATTACCTACCATAGACTTTATATGGGTACAAAAATCAAAAATGGTTGGAACAGCATCCATTTTAAGTCGTCGAGTTTGTCCTGTTAGGTCAAAACAGGAGGCTTCAAAGTGCTTTGAACAAAGAAAAGTGTGTTTTCCTGGCACGAAATTTTTGCGCCTAACTAGGCGAACCCATTCTTTTCTTCTTTTAGGATCCAAAGGAAACCTTAAAACAAACAAACCAAAAAGGCAACTCAAATTCCAACTATCATACTTCTGGCTGTACCTAAATAGTTAAAATAAATTTAAAAGTGTCTTCCATTTACATAAAAAATTTTAAACTCACAATCTCCAGCTACTGGAAGAGAAACCAATTCATACTAATTTTTATAAGTTTTAAAATTTGTAAAAAACAGATTTATGTGGCTTTATTTTTCAAAGCTTTTAAAAGAAACATTTTCCCCCAACCTAGTCCTTAACAAGGACAGTAAATAAAACATGACTAAACTGATCTAGATAAATTTTAGGTAGAACTATTATTAGCATCAGTAAGTTCACAATGCTTTGATGTGCCGCTGCTGTTCATTGTTAAGACAGATCATATATCTATTTCCACTGGGGTGTGTGTGTGTGTGTGTGTGTGTGTGTGTGGTATTGGGGATTGAACCCAGAGGCATTCTACCTCTGAGCTACACCCTCAGCCTTTTTTTTGTTTGTTTTGAAACAGGGTCTTGCTAAGTTGCTGAGGCTGGCCTTGAACCTGAGATCCTACTGTTTCAGCCTATGTACTGGGATTATGGGAATGCACCATTATGTATGGCTTGACAGATCAGATATTTAAAGATTAAATTTTATCATTCTGATACTCCTTCCTCTGCGTTCCCTTATTATGACACAACATTGTTTTCTAATTTTTCCATTTTAATACACTTCAAGTAAAATAAAAGTTATATTTCTTGAGGATAGGGATCATCATATATATATATATATATATATATATATATATATTTTTTTTTTTTTTTTTTTTTGGTATTAGGGATTGAACCCAGGGGCATTCTACCTCTGAGCTACACCCCAGTCCGATTTTTTATTTTATTTATTTATTTATTTTTTTTGCAGTACTGGGAACTGAACCCAGGGGCATTCTACCTCCAAGCTCCACCCCCAGCTCTATTTTTTTATTCTTTATTTTGAAACAGGGTCTCGCTAAGTTGCAGAGGGCCTCACTAAGTAGCTGAGGCTGGCCATGAACCCAGATCCTCCTGTCTCAGCCTCCCAAGTACTGGGATTACAAGTATGCACCACCACACCCGGCTGGGATCATCGTATTTTAAAACTGTTATGTTTGACACCTAGCACAGTGTATTGCAAACAGAAGGAACTTAATAAAAATTTTCTACATTAGTATGAATACAGAATATTTTCATTAATAATTCACTGTATTACTTCCATGTGGTTAAACTGCATACATTTTTTTTTTTTTTTTGCGGTACCGGGGATTGAACCCAGGGGCATTCTATCTCCGAGCTACACCCCCAGCCCTATTTTTTATCCTTCCTTCCTTCCTTCCTTCCTTCCTTCCTTTCTTTCTTTCTTTGCGGTACCGGGGATGGAACCTAGGGGCATTTTACCTCCGAGCTATACCCCCGGCCCTATTTTTTATACTTAATTTTGAAACCAGGTCTCACGAAGTTGCGGAGGGCCTCACTAAGTAGCTGAGGCTGGCCGCGAACCTGGATCCTCTGGTCTCCACCTCCCAAGTACTGGGATTACAAGTGTGGGCCACCATGCCCGGCTTCTTTATTTTGAAACAGGGTCTCGCTAAGTTGCAGAGGGCCTCACTAAGTAGCTGAGGCTGGCCATGAACCTGATCCTCTGGTCTCAGCCTCCCAAGTACTGGGATTACAAGCATGTGCCACCACGCCTGGCTTAAACTGCATAAATTAAAAAAATCAGCTCTTAAGTTATATAGTGCAACAGAAGGCATAATTACTACAAGGTAAAATGCTTTGAAGCAATATTTTTCCTTTCATATTTGTTTCAAATATAAGATATATGCACCCAGTGTATACTTGTCAAGGAAGGGACAAAAAAGGGCTGTCTCTAAAAGTTTTACCATTAACTCCATTACTGACTTGTAAATATAAGAATCAGCATTCACGTATAATAAGTTTGAGTTCACCTCTTCTTTAGTTTGATGACTTTATCCTTTAAGTTTCAATTATGAACTGACTTATGCATAAAAAGAATTGGGGCTGGGATGTAGCTCAGTGGCAGAGCGTTTGTCTAGCATGTGTGAGACCCTGCTTCAATCCCCAGCACCCCCTAAAAAAAATGCCAGGCATGGTGGCGCACGCTTGTAATCCCAGTACTTGGGAGGCTGAGACAGGAGGATCCGGGTTCACGGCCAGCCTCAGCTACTTAGTGAGGCCCTCTACAACTTCATGAGACCCTGTTTCAAAATAAAGAATAAAATTAGGGCTGGGGGTGTAGCCTGGAGGTAGAATGCTCCTGGGTTCAATCCCCGGTACCGCCCCCCCCCCAAAAAGCTCTGTTTTAAACTAGTTCTTTAATTATGAAATCAATGTCTAAAATGGGACCTTGATCAAATTCTACTTGCTTCTTTTATAACTGTTTAGGAATCCCATCTTACTAAGGATGTTTCCATGATCAGAAGATTGGGTTAGATGTTACTATATCATATGTCACAGTATAACTATAGTCTAATTGTTTACTTTTCTCTCTCCCTCACTAGACTGTACGTTTCTCTAGGGTAGGGGCTATATTTTTACTACTTTTATCCCTGGGTCTATCATAGTTATTTCCCATAGTACCTGTTAAGCACTTAAACTTTTCTGAGTGAATCAATGAATGAATGAACTAATGAGTTTAATTTGGCATTTTGTGTGTGTGTGTGTGTGTGTGTGTTACTAGAGAATGAATGTAGGGACATTCTACCTTCAAGCTACTCCCCCAGCCATATATACGTGTGTGTGTATGTGTGTGTGTGTGTGTGTGTGTGTGTGTGTGTATGTGTGTCACTGGGGATTGAACCCAGGGCCATTCTACCTCCAAGCTACACCCCCAGCCCTATTTTTAATTTTTCTTTTGAAACAAGGTCTCTTTAGGTTGATGCGAGTTTCACTATTTCCTGAGGCTGTCCTCAAACCTGCAATCCTCCTGTCTCAGCCTCCCAAGTACTGGGATTACAAGTGTGCACCACCACGCCCAGTTTATATATTTTGTTTTCAAACAGGGTCTCACTAGGTTTCTCAGAGTCTTGATACATTGCTGAGGCTGGCCTCAAACCCACAATCTTCCTGTTTCAGCCTCCCAAGTACTGGGATTACAGGTGTGTGCCACTACACCGGCTTAGTTTGGCATTTATTTAGCAATAATCTTTAGATTATCTGTGCTGAAATAGTATAAGAATAACAGAAAACAATTTTATATTTGATTCTGGTATAATGTTTTTATACAGCATTAATCTTTTTAATACTTTTATTGGCGCATTGTAATTATACATCATAATGAGATTCAAAGTGATACATTCATACACACACACATCACTTGGTGTGTTTCCCTCTACATCCCACCCAGTAGGAGATTGGTAGTGATACCTTCATATATCGATATAACATCTCAAGCCTCATTTTCCCTCTTCCCACCTTCCTCCCACAATCCCCTTCCACTATTCTACTGGTCTCTCTCCTCAATTAACTGAAATCTCTTTTGTTTCCTATTTTCTCTCTAGCTTCCATATATGAGAGAAAACATATGACCCTTGACTTTCTGAGTCTGGTTTATCTCACTTAGCATAATATTCTCTAGTTCCATTCATTTCCTGCAAATGACATAATTTTGTTATTTATGGCTGAGTAAAATTCCTTTGTATATACAGCATTAATTTTAATCATGCTTTGTATGTGCTGTTTGGATTTTTCACAGTACATCTAAAGGGTGGAATATGTAGCCCATCAGCTGAATTTAACTAATAATAAATCATCCTAAAAATATTAAAAAATTAATTTGGTGGTAACAGATATATTATTGTCTATACAATAGTAGAACAAGGCTTTCAGAAATATTAAATGTTTTGAAAATCCTTCAGTAGTTTGAACAATGTTATCTTTCTTGCATCTTTTTTTTTTTTTTTTTTTGCAGTACCGGGGATTGAGCCCAGGAGCATTGTATCTCCGAGCTACAACCCCAGCCCTATTTTTTTATTCTTTCTTTCTTTTTTTTTTTGCGGTACCGGGGATGGAACCTAGGGGCGTTCTACCTCCGCACTACACCCCCGGCCCTATTTTTTATACTTTATTTTGAAACCGGGTCTCACGAAGTTGGGGAGGGCCTCACTAAGTAGAGAGAGAGAGAGAGAGACAGGGAGAGAGAGAGATAGAGACAGCTGAGGCTGGCCACGAACCCGGATCCTCCGGTCTCTGCCTCCCAAAGTACTGGGATTACAAGCGTGCGCCACCACGCCCGGCTCTTTCTTGCATCTTTAATAAATAGTTGTATGCGTCTTACATTCTAAGCACTGTCCTAGGCATTAAAGACATGAGAGTGAACAAAACAGGTGTGATGTCTATCCTCTGAGCATATACTGTCATGGGGAAGGTAGAGAATCGAATAGCTTATTGCAGTAGACGACAGAGTGGCTGAGAACACTCCATTCCTGTCTCCTTTGCATAGTAGTCGGGAGACTTCAGGCACAGTATTTAACCTTTTTAGTTCTCCTTTTCATTATCTATAAAGTGAGGTAGAATGGTTCTAAGGACTAAATGAGAAAATGTAAATGCACAGTACATGGTAAATACTAAATGAAGACTATTTGTTATTGTTATAAAAGTAATTACTAAGTGTCATGAGTCTTATAAAAAGGGTTAGCACAGGCCACCTGAATCATAATGAGCCCTTAAAAGAGTAGGAGTTAGCTAGTGAAGCTCAATGAGAGTAGTGAGGAGTGTTAAGAGTATCTCGGGGACACGGAAGGGTGTTACACCATGAAATGATGCTGGAGGGGGAAGACAAAGATTTTGAAATTTATCCAAAATCTCTACAGTGGAAATACCAGAGTTAGTTTGGTTTCATACATCTCTTCTCAACTCCATGATTGTGTCATATTGGCAGCTTGAAACCAACCTCAGTAGGAGTATTTATATTAGGGAAATTGAGCAAATACTAAAAATCAGGACTTTCCCCTTCCCTCAACAGCCAGTTGTTAAATATTTAGCTATACACTACTGACTGTGGAAGAGTGGTTAGCAGTGCATGAATGGAAGCAGTGAACTGGTTAAGAGGCTGCTGTAATAATCTGACCAAGAGGGTCTGTGAGCAATCAAGGGAGGCTGGCTTCCCAGGTTCCAGGTGGATGGTATTCCCATTTACTGAGAAAGGGAGTACAGGAAGGGGGGTATGTTTGTGGGGTGGTCAGTTCTGTAGGGATGTTGAATCTGCAGGACTGGCTGGTGATAAGAGTGTGAAGACCTAAGCTAGGGGGAAGGGAAAAGGGCTAGCAGAAGAGAGGAAAATAAGCCAAAATAGAAAATCACAAAATTACTGAATTCAAAAGCAGAGAGTATTGCAAGGAGGAAATTATCAGACACCATGAGAAATGAATGTAGAGAGACATAGAGGTTATGTTAGCAAGGGCAGTTTCAGTTTATTAGGGAAACTCAGACTGGAGTGGGCTAAGAGGTAAGAAAAATGGAGACAGTAAGTTTAAGCAACATAATTTGTATGTGAGGATAAAGAAGACTACTATAATGTCCTGAGTATAGAGTTTAATTAAATATTGTTTGCATTTATGAAAAAGAAATACATTTTTCTTTTTTTTGCGGTACTAGGGATTGAACTCAGGGGCATTCTACCTCCAAGCTACACCCCCAGCCCTATTTTTTATTCTTTATTTTGAAACAGGTTCTCACTAAGTTGCAGAGGGCCTCACTAAGTAGCTGAGGCTGGCTGTGAACCCAGATCCTCCGGTCTCAGCATCCCAAGTACTGGGATTACAAGCGTGCGCCACCATGCCTGGCTTCTGCAATTTTATTATCATGGTTTTTCTTTTCTTTTCTTTTCTTTTTTGCAGTACTGGGGATTGAACCTAGGGGCATTCTACCTCTGAGCTACACCCCCAGTCCTTTTTATTTTTTGTTTTGAAACGGTCTCAGTAGGTTGATGAGAGTCTCACTACTTGCTGAGGCTGTCCTTGAACCTGTGATCCTCCTGTCTCAACCTCCCAAGTACTGGATTATAGGCATGCACCACTATGCCTGGCTTATAATGGTATTTTAAGACCTAAATATTCTGGGTTTATACATGAAAATGTTAATTTTATGGTAGACAAATGATATGCACATTATTGTACCATCATGTACCTTTGTGTTTATGTGTGTTATGTGGTACTGGGGATTAAACCTAGGGGCATTCTACCTCTGAGCTATACCCCACCGCTTTTTTATTTTTTTTTATTTTTTGTTTGGAAACAGGGTCTCGCTAGGTTGCTGAGAGTCTTGCTATGTTGCTAAGGCTGGTCTTGAACCTGAGATCTTCCTGTCTCCGCCTCCCAAGTACTGGGATTACAGGCATGTGCCACCATGTCTGGCTCATCATTTATCTTTTTTTTTTTTTTTGCGGTACCGGGGATTGAACGCAAGGGCATTCTACCTCTGTGCTACGCCCCCAGCCCTATTTTTTATACTTTATTTTGAAACCGGGTCTCATGAAGTTGTGGAGGACCTCACTAAGGAGAGAGAGAGAGAGAGAGAGAGAGAGAGAGAAAGAGAGAGAGAGAGAAAGAGAGAGAGAGAGAGAGAGTTGAGGCTGGCCACGAACCCGGATCCTCTGGTCTCCGCCTCCCAAAGTACTGGGATTACAAGCGTGCGCCACCATGCCCGGCTCATCATTTATCTTTTAAACATTATTAAATAGTGCCTGGACTCCTCCCTCTCATCTTCCAAATCAAGTGACCAAATCCAGGATTTCTCCTCAAGCATTTGTCAAATCTGTCCAATTCTCTCCATCCCTACTGTGAACACCATCCTACTCTACTCATGACTACTCTAGGTCATTGGAAGGACTCTCATTGTTTTATTACAGTTTCCTAACTAGTTTTTTTCTCTCAACTTTCAGCTTCCCTAATCCAGTGCTCCTTGTGCTAGCAATTAAGTGATAGTGTTTAGTTGAGTTGATATTGTAGTAGGATTTCCCTGTAAAGGAATTAGTAGGCAAATTAACATTCTATAATAAACTTCTTTCTCATCAAATTCATCTCTGATGATGCTTGACTAGTACTTTAAGTAATGTGCCAATTCTCTACATTGCAGAGGGCTTTTTAATATGCAAATCTAATCATGCTATTATTCTTTTTAAACTCTCCATGGCTTCTCAAGTACTCTTAGAATAAAATAGAAAATACTTAAGTATCATAGAGGACCAAATATATGTCATTCTTTGGTCTCATGTGAAATGTTAAATTCTTTGAGAAGTGTTCTTTAACTTTCCAAGGTTAGGTTAAGTCTCTCTGAATGTCTTTTTTTGGCACTTAACTGTAATTATTTATGTCTTCCCCATTCAAGTCTAAACTCCAGGAGGGTAAGAACTTTCTGGATCCTTAGCACAATGTTAGGCAATTAGGAGCTCAGTACATATTTGATGGATGAATGAAGCACCACATTTGCATGAAATAGTTTAAAAACAAATCTCATACGCTCTTTTTGTGTGTGTGTGGTACTGGGGATTGAACCCAGAGGTGTTCTACCTCTGAGCTACATCCCCAGCCCTATTTTATTTTTTATTTTGAAACAGGGTCTCACTAAGTTGCTGAGGGACTCTAAGTTGCTGAGGCTAGCCTTGAACCTGCCATCCTCCTGTCTTAGCCTCCCAAGCCCTTGGATTACAGGCGTGTGTTTTTTTGTTTTTTAAACTGGTGGCTTCTTAGTAGGGGTTGCATTTTGTAATAGTGAGGTAGGGAAAAGATCAAAGATATTTTTTCTATATCCTAAGCTCATATAAGTTGTGAGGTATATAAAATCAGAACTATTTTCACATAACTTTTTTTTTTTTATGTGTGGTACTGGGGATTGAACCCAGGGGCATTCTACCTCCATGCTACACTCCCAACCCTTTTTTATTTTTTGTTTTGAAACTGGGTCTCTGTAGGTTGCTGAGTAGTCTTGCTAAATTGCTGAGGCTGTCCTTGAACCGGTGATCCTCCTGTCTCTGCCTCCCAAGTACTGGGATTACAGGCTTGAACCACCATGCCCGGCTTCACTTAATTTTTTTTTATTTTTATTTTTTTGTGGTACTGGGGATTGAACCCAGGGGCATTCTACCTCCGAGCTACACCCCCGGCCCTATTTTTTATTCTTCAATTTGAAACAGGGTCTCACTGAGTTTCGGATGGCCTCACTAAGTAGCTGAGGCTGGCCAGGAACCCGGATCCTCCTGTCTCAGCCTCCCAAGTACTGGAATTACAAGCGTGCGCCACCACACCCGGCTTTTCACTTAATTTTTAATATTCCTTTTTCTTTCAAGCAGGTGGAAGGCACTTGCAGAGAAGTATAGCTGGTACATTTACCGAGTACCTATTATATTCCAGGCAGTGTTCAAAGTACTTTCAAGTGTTCTGATATGACAGAGTTAAAGAATTTGATAACTTTTCCAGCAAATGCAGGAAAAATAAAAACCTAGGTTCTTTCTATTACTCCGGTCAAGTAAGAAGAGAAACCTTATCTTTTGCACTTTCATTACCATCGCTTAATTCCATGGCTATCAATGATGACTCAGTACCTCCGCAGTTACTGTCTGTGGCTATTAGAAAGCTACATGCTTCCCATGTCAATTCAGCTTGTGAGGTCTTCCCAGTTTTAACGGGAAGAACGCAGTTTTTTAAAAAAGGTGATTGTTGATCTGAAGGGGGAAAGATCTCTCTCTCCCCCTTATGGCGTCATTCATATCAGGACACGAACGAATACTTAGTGGTGAAAGAATAGAAAATTAAAGTAACCTCCCCTCGCTTTTTTCTCAAAGGGGTCGTCACCGTATAGTACTAGGATTTCTTTTAGAAAATGAGTAAAGTTGCCCGGAAAGGAGAGAAAAATTGGATAGCTTTGAGGAACACACACAAAGGACAAAAATGATGTTTTCCCTTTTACTAGCTGGGAAAGTTAATAAAATTAGAATCCTCCTGCTCCTTGCACACCAGCGATACCAAGACCAGTGTCTCCCATTTCCGTCACCCCCACTCCCTGCCCAGGTTACCTGTGGAAGCTGATGTTAATGTGCTTGTTGTAGGTGGTAGCACAACCCGCGGCGGCGCAGTTGGTCGGCATTTCCCTTTCCCCCTCATTCGGCGCTATGTTAAGCCTGTTCTGAGGCGCTGACTGCTAAGCTTCTTTCGGGCAGAGGCTAAACAATTGAGGCAGGCGAAGGGCCCACCGAGCTTAGTCGTGAGAGCAGGGTGGGAAGAAGGGGTGTGTATGGGGGTGGGGTGCGAGGGAGGGTCAACCTTCCCTTTCTCTTTATTAATATGGCGGATTTGAGCCTGCAGAGCCGACCATCCTGGAACTCCGGGCGCCTTCGTCGGCCTTCACAAATATGGCGGACCCTCCCCGCCCCGCCAAAGGGAGTAGGCTGCGGCGTCTCTTTGGCAGGGGTCCTCAGAGCAATTAAAAGACAGAGGTGTTTTCCCCTCCGATTACTACGAAATGCTCTGAAATCTGCAAGTTAGGGCAGGTCCGCCCACCGAGGCACGCACCCAGCTGTCCCAGTGCAGAGCCTGGCACGGGCGTACACCTTACACCGGCAGGACCCACCAGATGACAGGCGAGGGACTACAAATCTCAGCGAGCATTGCGCGGGCCTCGGTATCGCGAGACCTGGAAATCTCGTTTCCTGCGTGCCACAGGAAGTGACGTCACGGACCCCGCCGCTTCCAGCGCCTCTTTCTCGCGAGGCGGAAGAGCCCTGTTCGCGGAGGAGCAAGGGGGCGCTAGGAGAGGGAACAGCCTTGCGACGGTCCGGCGAGTAGGAGCTGGGGTGCGGGGAAGTTGGGGAGCAGAGCCCGCTAGGTGTCCGAGCACGGTAAGGCCGCACCTGCCTGGTCCGTTAGGAAAGAAAGAACC
>PVJS01046457.1:0-15821 GCA_004027185.1 Glis glis
GAGGTAGAACGCCCCTGCGTTCAATCCCCGGTACCGCAAAAAAAAAAAAAAAAAGAACTACAACTCAGCTGGGCGAGACCCTGTTTCAAAATAAAATAGGACTGGGGGATTAGCTCAGAGGTAAAACACCCCTGGGTTTATTTATTTATTTATTTATTTATTTATTTATTTATTTATTTTTGCGGTGCCGGGGATTGAACCCAGGGGCGTTCTACCTCTGTGCTACATCCCCGGCCCTATTTTTTTATACTTTATTTTGAAACCGGGTCTCACGAAGTTGCGGAGGGCCTCACTAGGTAGAGAGAGAGAGCTGAGGCTGGCCGCGAACGGCCTTACTAGGTAGAGAGAGAGAGCGAGAGAGCGAGAGAGCGCGCTGAGGCTGGCCGCAAACCCAGATCCTCTGGTCCCCGCCTCCCAAAGTACTGGTATTACAAGCGTGCGTCACCACGCCCGGCCTCACCCCTGGATTTAATCCCCGGTATAAAACACACACACACACACACACACACACACACACACACACACACACACACAAAACTCAGTAGTAAAAAAGATAATCCAGTAAAAAGGTCAAAGATGCTGCATAAAAGCAAGTAGGTGAATGACCATAAACACATGAAAAAGTGTTCAATATCATTAGTTCTCTAAGTTAAACTGGCCTTCCATATTAAGGATTTTTGCATGTTTTTCCTAGGTTTAGAGTCTTCTTTTTTTTGACTTAATTCGATTTTTTTTAAGTAGGCCTATTTAAATTGCTCCTTTTAAACTGTTTAGTATATTTTCTTTCAGGGAAAATACTCTCCATACCTTAAAACAACGGCAGCTGGCTTCTTATATAGGAAGTGCCCGTGCTCTTGTCACTGAATTGGTAAGTGTTCTTTGAAGTGAAGGATGTCTTCAAAGTTACGTGATTTTTTTTTCTTTTAAGGCTGATAATTTTCTTTTGGATTCTTGTTTTCGTTTCCTGAAGGCTTTTACTCAGTAACAACTAAGTTGCATTTGAATTCGGTGGAATGTATTTGAATATATCTATGGCCTATAAATTATGGCCTATAAATTGTTAATATGAATGTGTACCTAATATATCAGCATTAAAAGCAAATTGATTTTTGTCTCATAGCAAAGTTTGACTCTTCAACTATGAGGTAGTGGCCTATGAAAGCTCTTCTCTATGAAAAGTAGGGGGAAAAATACATCCTTGTGAATTAGGTTAAAATTAGAAAGGTTTTTTTAGGATATGAATGATAGGAATAACAGTGGATTCCAAAAGAACAGGAGCTGAACTTTTTCAGAAGTAAAAGAATTTCTAGAGGCATGTGAAATGTTTATAGGGACAAGTGAGAGAAATAAGTAGCAACTGAAAAAATTAATAAAATTCCATTTGGTAACAAAGGTGGTTTTTGATGAAAACTGTTTGGAAACTACCCAAAAATCTTGAAATAAATTGTAGCTAAATTAGCCTGTAGCAGGTAACAGCTGAAAATCATTTATTCTTAAGAGCTAGAAAGTGGTTGTTTCTTTTTGCCAGAGAGAGACCATGTTCCAAAATGCAGTGATTGTGTCTGCAAAATATCTGCGAAAGCAGCCAATTGACCTATTATGCATTCTGTTTTCTGAACTGATCTTCATACTGATCATCACTATGCACTCAGTAACATTTAGAATAATTACCTCCGTAAGTCATATTACAATAACTTTTTTTTTTGAGGTACTGGGGATTGGACCCAGGGGCATTCTACCTCCGAGCTCCATCCCCAGCCCTATTTTTTATTCTTTATTTTGAAACAGGGTCTCACTAAGTTGTCGAGGGCCTCTCTAAGTAGCTGAGGCTGGCCTTGAACCTGCAATCCTGCTGTCTCAGCCTCCCAAGTACTGGGATTACAAGCGTGCACCACCACACTTGTAATAACATTTTGTTTGAATTCCTCATGTAGAACATGTGTGCTGTTTGTTGCTAAAGTGAGGACAGTATATTATACTAGATGTTTAAAAACACATGGAAGGGGCCAGGCGTGGTGGCACATGCCTGTAATCCCAGTACTTGGGATGCTGAATCAAGAGGATCACAGGTTCAAGGCCAGCCAGGGCAACTTCTCAAGACTTTGTTTCAGAGTAAAAAAATTCAATAGGTCTGGGCATGTAGTTCAGAGTTAGAATGCCCCTGAGTTCAATCCCCAGTACCAAAAAAAAAAAAGAAGGTAGTAGGCAGGAATACTCATTTTAGGGGATTTTAACTTATTTATTAGAAACCTGTTTAAAGTTTTTTTCTTTTGTATTGGACATTGTTGTGTTTCACATAGCATTAATCCCAACATTTGTACTTAATAGGCTCTCTTCTTGTATGTTATCAGAAAATACCAGCTAAACACATTTTAGTCATGGAATAGATTTCCTTAGTTTTTCTCTGTGTTTGTCCATCATGTAGGACTGTCTGTTTAGAATTATTTTTGCCATGTAGGTGCCAGTGTAAAGCTCAAGTCATCTAGTATTACCTGGGCTGGGCCAGTGGTATTCCTACATTAACTGACCTAGGCATACACCGTTGTAAGCCAAGAGTCTGCTTTAAGTGGGGGCAGCAGACAGCTGTGTGACCATTTGGAACACTTGTGACAGTTTCATTCCCCTTATTATTTAACAAAATTGTAAAGGAATTTATTTCAATACATAAACTCAGGATAGATTTATCATCTCATGATATTTAAAGTGTAAGTATAGGCCAGAGATATATCTCTGTGGTAGAGCATTTACATAGCATGCACAATGCCCTGGGTTTGATCTCCAGCATAAATAAATAAATATATGTATGTGTGTTTGTATGTATAAAAGTTTTAAGCCAGGCATGGTGGCGCACACCTGTAATCCCAGTACTTGGAAGGCTGAGACAGTAGGATCATGGGTTCGAGAACAGCTCAGCAAGTAGTGAGACTCTCATCAACCTAGTGTAAGACCCTGCTGCAAAATAAAAAGTAAAGAAGGGCTGGGGTATAGTTCAGAGGTAGAATGCCCCAGGTTTGATCCCCAGTACCACACACAGAAAAAGAAAATAAATAAATAAATAAATAAATAAATGATTTATAGTTGTTGATGATTTGTTTTTTATAGGACCCTGATGCTCCCATAAGACAGAAAATGCCACTTGATGATCTGGATAGAGAAGATGAAGTTAGATTACTTAAATATCTTTTCACTCTAATCCGTGCTGGAATGACAGAAGAGGTAAATCACATGATACACTGCTTATCCAATTTCAAAAAGCCACAGATTTTTAAGTTGGAAGAGATCTTTGTGGCCACCTGGTATGCTCCTTCGATCCAGTAATCTCATTTCACAGTATTTCTGACTCTGTCTTTCTTGTTGAACATTTCCAGTGATAAGATGCACATTGCGTTAGAGAGCGGTACATTCTAGTTGACACAACTCTATTAAACAATTCTTTAACAAGTCAAATTTTGCCTCCCTATATTACACTGCATACCAGGTATATCCTCGTTATTTCTACTTCTCAGATTTAAGAATTCAAAGTAAATCTAACCTTACACTATTTAGGCAAGTGACATTTACTTTGGCCTCATTTTTCTTCTTGGTCATGTTGAACATCAGAGACTAACAGTGTTTTGGTAAAAATTTTATATGAATCAAGGGTCATCAGTCTCTTTAGCCCCATTTGTTTCTAGCAGAATTAAATGCTAGTGGGTACCATAGGAACCTATTAATGTCTAAAAATCACACAGAAAAGAGATTGTTAGTAAAACAAAAACAAAGGGAGAGACCACAGAAAGACATGCATACCTTGGTAAAGTGAAGTGGCATTAATAATTGCCTGTGTCGTCCTCTGTAACACTGTGCCATAAGTCATCTGATCTTATCATATACTGGTTATGCTTTACTCCAAGGCACTGACTGCTCTTCCTTGTTTCTGAAGGCACAGCGACTCTGTAAACGTTGTGGTCAGGCATGGAGAGCCGCAACACTTGAAGGCTGGAAACTGTATCACGACCCCAATGTTAATGGAGGTATTTGAGTAGATTTTATTCTGAGAGTTGGGGGTAAAGATATTTAGCCCTAAATGCCAATATTTGTAAACTATAGTTTCTCTTTTTAGAAATGATTGAAATAAGATCTCATTCTAAACTATAATTTTTTTCTCTTACTGTTTTATAGGAACAGAATTAGAACCTGTTGAAGGGAATCCATATAGACGCATTTGGAAAATTAGTTGTTGGAGAATGGCAGAAGATGTAAGAGAAATAAAATATTCACTGATAGTGATTTTTACTCCAGTTTAATTAAGTGAATGCCTACTGAGGGTATATGAAACACTTAATGTAACATGAGACTAATGTTCCTATTTTCAAAGAAGTTCTAGTGAAATTGTCAGACACCAAATACTAACAATTAAATATTGATAAAAGGCAAAAATATAAAGGAAGAACCAAATGAGAAAAAGCATTGGACCAAAGAGAAAAAGCACTGGGCTTAAACTAAAGCTGGCTTCCTGTGGGAGACAAATGAGTTGAACTTTTTCTTTTCCCCCATAGTGCTGGGGATCAAACTTGTGCATGCTAGGCAAGTGCTCTACCACTGAGCTGTATCCCAGGCCTGAATTGAACTTTTCAAAATTAGTAGGATTTGAGTTTTTGGGAATGAAAACAATTCTAGGTAGGATACACCTAGGAATTCTAGGTAGGATACACACAAAAGGAGATAGTCATTTCCATTAGGACACAGCATATGCAGTTCTAAAAGTCACTACAACATGCAAAATTGTGCAGAAATCCACAGTCACGCAGGCTTGTAATCCCAGTACTTAGGAGGTGGAGACCGGAGGATCCGGGCTCGCGGCCAGCCTCAGCTACTTAGTGAGGCCCTCTGCAATTTCGTGAAAGTATAAAAGTATAAAATATATATATATAAATTACTTAAATATGTATATATTTATATAATATATATAAATATACTTAAATATAAATTTTATAAAAAAAGTATACAAAATAGGGCTAGGAGTGTAGTTCGGAGGTAGAATGCCCCTGGATTCAATCCCCGGTACCGCAAAAAAAAAAAAAAGAAAGAAATCCACAGGACATATGGGGAAATGGAGTTAATAGAATAATAGTTTAAAACTTCATCAGTGATACATAAAAAGGTAAAAAGTCAGCCAGGCATGGTGGTGCACACATATAATCCCAGTACTTGGGAGGCTGAGACAGGAGAATGACAGGTTTGAGGCCAGCCTCCGCAACTTAGTGAGGTCCTCTGCAACTTAGTGAGGCCCTCTGCAACTTAGTGAGACCCTGTTTCAAAATAAAGAAAAAAATAGGGCTGGGGGTGTAGCCCAGAGGTAGAATGCCCCTAGGTTCAATCCCCAGTGCCCCCCAAAAAAATAAAACAATAAAATAGGGCTGGGGTGTAGCTCAGGTAGAACACCCCTGGGTTCAATCCCCAGTACCACACACATACACATTAAAAAGGTAAAACGTTGCCGGGCGTGGTGGCGCACGCTTGTAATCCCAGTACTTTGGGAGGTGGAGACCGGAGGATCCCAGGTTCACGGCCAACCTTAGCGCTCATGCGCGCGCGCGATCTATCTCTCTCCTCTCTCTCTCTCTCCTCTCTCCTCTCTCCTCTCTCCTCTCTCTCTCTCTCCCTCTCTCTACCTAGTGAGGCCCTCCGCAACTTCGTGAGACCCGGTTTCAAAAATAAAGCATAAAAAAAATAGGGCCGGGGGAGTAGCACGGAGGTAGAATGCCCCTGCGTTCAATCCATGGTACCGCAAAAAATAAATAAAAATAAAAAGGTAAAACGTCAACAAAAATAGCACAAATTTATATCTATCAAATAATTAATAAATGCTATCATAAATTTGGGACTTCACCTTGAAGATGACCTGAAATTTGTCGAATTTGGTGTCAGAAGGGTTGTAGAACCTTGAAGGCATATGGCAGCAGTGTTTAAGATTAGTATGGCAGTCGAAAAAAATAGGACTAAAGGCTGAGAAAATAATTAGGAGCCTCTTATTCAGCTACTAAGTAATAAGAGCCTATCTTAGGATATTACTGATGGGAATGGAAAGGAAGGGACTGGTCAGGACCAGTGATTGGACACAGATGATAGAGGTAGACTCAGTTATTTAGTGTCTTCGAAGTCTTTTGTTTGGTTGACAAGAAAATTAGAAGTGCCATTAAAATAACTCCAAAACTAAAATGAGGTAATCTAGTAAATATAATTAATTCTACTTAGGAAGCAGTTGCAAATGGATGCATGCAATTTTGATGCTGTTGTTAGGTCAGCATCAGAGAAGTATCATGGACTTAAGAGATATTCTAGGAGAAAACACATGCAGGCTTTAGTGGATAAAACTTGATTACAGATAATCAAAACATCCAATAGAATTGGCTCTGCTTTCACCCTTTTTGTTGTTGTTTTGTGGTACCGGGGATTGAACCTAGGGGCATTCTACCTCCAATATATACCTCCAGCCCCCGCCCCTTTTTTAAATTATTTTGAAACAGGATCTTGCTAAATTGCTGAGGGCCTCACTAAGTTGCTGAGGCTGGCTGGGAACCTGTGATCCTCCTGTTTCAGCCACCCAAGACTGGGATTACAGGAGTGCGCCACCATGCCCTGCTTCACCCTTTATTTGAAATTTAAATATTTGACTTTTTCCTGAAGACTTAAGTATTTTTAATCAAACTAAGAGGTACCTCTTATTACAACACTAGATTTTCACTGGAGTTTAAAAACTATCAAGTGAATAGTTTCAATCTTGAGTTTCTAGACGAAATTGCAGAATGCTAAATTATGAGGAAAATTAACATACTAAGAAAAACTATTTCAAATCTTTATATCCATTATATTTCAGGAGCTTTTTAATAGATACGAGAGAGCAATTTATGCAGCTTTAAGTGGGAATCTCAAGCAGGTATGTAATCTTTTAGTATTTATTTTCTATGAAATAAAATGATACTTAAAATATTCTAACTATATATAACAAATCATAAACTTAAGCTACTTTCTAAAAGTAGCAGTGATAGAGAAAATCATGAAACAATAGTGAATTGTGCTATGCCTAATTTGCTGTATCTCACATATACATGGTGGTAATGAAAGAAATCAGACTTTAATTTCTTTTTTTTGCAGTACTGGGGATTGAACCCAGGGGCGTTCTACCTCCACGCTACACCCCTGGCCCTATTTTTTTATACTTTATTTTGAAACCGGGTCTCACGAAGTTGCAGAGGGCCTCACTAAGTAGAGAGAGAGAGACAGGGAGAGAGGGAGAAAGAGAGAGAGAGAGAGCTGAGGCTGGCCGCGAACCTGGATCCTCCGGTCTCCACCTCCCAAAGGACTGGGATTAAAAGCGTGCGCCACCACGCCCGGCTCTCAGACTTTAATTTCTAAGAATTGTCAATTACAAAACATGTTTATTGATGACTTTTAATACCCAAAGCTATATCCAGAAATGTACCACTAAGGCACAGAGGTTGTTTGGGTTGCCTTACGTATGTGTGTTTCTCATAATCTCTTCCACCCTTTACATTTTACAGTTATTTTGAGTATGCTCTAATAATCAATTGAAATGCTATCATCCAGGCATGGTGGTTCATGCCTGTGATCTCAGTACTTGGGAGGCTGAGACAGGAGGATCACAGGTTCTTTTGAAGCCATCCACAGCAACCGAGCGAGACTGTTTCAAAAAAACAAAATAATTAAAAATGTTGGGGTAGCCGGGCGTGGTGGCGCATGCTTGTAATCCCAGTACTTTGGGAGGCGGAGACCGGAGGATCTGGGTTCGTGGCCAGCCTCAGCTCCCTCGCTCTCTCTCTCTCCTTAGTGAGGCCCTCTGCAACTTCGTGAGACCCGGTTTCAAAATAAAGTATAAAAAATAGGGCCGGGGGCGTAGCGCGGAGGTAGAACGCCCCTGCGTTCAATCCCCGGTACCGCAAAAAATAAATAAATAAATAAATAAATAAATAAATAAATGGATTGGGGTATAGCTTGGAGGTAGAATGCCTATGGGTTCAAACCCCAGTACCACAAAAAATAAAAAATAAAGAAATGCTATGTTGTATCAGATGCAAAATTGATGCTATTGTGAATTTGGTATGGAAAAAAAGATCTTAGCTGGGCGTGGTGGCGCACGCTTGTAATCCCAGTACTTGGGAGGCTGAGACAAGAGGATCCGGGTTCGCAGCCAGCCTCAGCTAATTAGTGAGGCCCTCCGCAACTTTGTGAGACCCGGTTTCAAAATAAAGGATGAAAAATAGGGCTGGGGGTGTAGCTTGGAGGTAGAACGCCCTGGGTTCAATCCCCGGTACCACAAAAAAATAAAAAAAATCTTAGTAATTCAAACTCCTTAGATGTAGTTTGGGAGAGAAAGGCTTATTTGGTATAATTTCTTCTTCTTCTTCTTTTTTTGGTACTGGGGATTGAACCCAAGGGGTTCTGCCTCTGAGCTATACCCCCAACTCTATTTTATTTTTTATTTGGAAACAGGGTCTTGCTAGGTTGCTGAGAGTCTTGCTACTACGTTGCTGAGGCTGGCTTGGAACCCACCATCCTCCTGCCTCAGCTTTCCAAGTACTGGGATTACGGCATGTGCTACCACATCTAACTTGGTATAATTTCCTTTAATCCACAGTGTTTCATTTCATTATAAAGTAACTTCATGGTCCATATCAATGGATGTAATTGCTCTTTTTTTTTCTTTTTTCTTTTTTTTTATGTCTGTTTCTGTTTGGGAATGGGGAAAAAAGCTTCTTCCTGTCTGTGACACATGGGAGGACACGGTGTGGGCCTACTTCCGGGTGATGGTGGACAGTCTAGTGGAGCAGGAGATCCGGACATCAGTCATGACTTTGGATGTAACTGAAGAACTCCCTAGAGAATATTTAGAAGCAAAGTGAGTGTGATGATTTTTTTTCTAGTCATGGTGATTTGTAGTGTGTGCTTTGAAGTTTTATTTTACAGATCTTTCTCCTATTGTTAATATCTATCCCTTTTCTATTTTTTTCTTTTGAAGTTGGACCTTAGAAAAGGTTTTTGAGGAACTTCAAGCTACTGATAAAAAGGTAAATGTTAATATGAATTTGTTTTGTTTTGTAGTTGTTGTTTTTTTTGGTACTGGGGATTGAACCCAGAGGCAGTCTATCTCTGAGCTACACCCCCAGCCCTTTTTATGTTTTGAAACAGGGTCTCATTGGGTTACTGATAGTCTCGCTAAGTTGCTGAGGCCGGTCTTGAACCTGCAATCCTCCTGTCTCAGCCTCCCAAGTACTGGGATTACAGGCACATGCCACCACGCCTGGCTATGAACTTGTTAATACATGTGGAATAAGAAATGTTAAACTGTTGTGCGCTGTAGCTGAACGTTTATAGTGCTTATGTCACTTGGGTTCTTCCTTTCTGATCCACCATGGAATGCCAAAATATAAAAGATAATGCTTTAATAGCATTCCCAGAGATTAATTTGTTATAATTTTCAGTTGTTTAGTTCTAGACCTGTAAGCCTTGAGTATATTCCAAAGGCGGTATCCTTCCCTTGTTTTATTTTGTTTTCATCTTACTAAGGCCCTTGATTTCCAACTTTATATGTATTCCTTCAAAAGTTTGACATTTTTAGTTTAACAATGAGTACATACCTCAGAATGACCACTGGAAGATTTATGGAAAATGTAAATTTTTTCAGAGAGTTCTGGAAGAGAATCAAGAACATTATCATATAGTTCAGAAATTCCTTATCTTGGGAGACATCGATGGTAAGATACTTGCTTGTTTTACTTTGTCTGAGTTCACTTTTTTATAGTGATTTTTGTAAAAGGTATCAAAACAATATGTCTGACTCACTACTTTTTTTTTGTGGTACTGGGGATTGAACACAGGGGCATTCTACCTCTGAGCTACACCCCCAGCCCTGTTTTTTATTCTTTATCTTGAGACAGGGTCTCACAAAGTTGCGGAGGGCCTCACTAAGTAGCTGAGGCTGGCCGAGAACCTGTGATCCTCCTGTCTCAGCTTCCCAAGTACTGGGATTACAAGCGTGCACCACCACACCCGGCTTTACATTTTTAATCTTTATAAATATCCACCTATTTGAATGTAACTATTTACTTAATTGTAAAGTTTGAATTTAACCCAGAGTCTGTTTAAGAGGAAATATAGGGTTATATGATGCCTTCTAACAACGAGGCAGGGAATTAATAGCACTTTAGGACTGAGGTAAATGTTTATTTCTCTCTTTCTGATTTTATTGCTATTGCTAAGTTTTTGCTTTGATGGCTTGTAGGGTTGATGGATGAGTTTAGCAAATGGCTTTCCAAAAGCAGAAGCAATCTACCTGGACACCTCCTCCGCTTTATGACTCATCTCATTCTGTTTTTCCGTACACTGGGACTACAGACCAAAGTAAATAAAAGTGAACAATTTATCCTTTTCTGATGGGTTGATGCTGTGTATGTATCGGTCAGGAGAACATGTTCCATTTTGTTGTTTTATAGAAATGATAAGAGTGCAGAAGTCTTCCATATAGTTTCTTATGGTCACCCAATGATAACTCACTGTGAGTGATACTTTAGGGTTCTAGTCTGTAGCCACAAAATGTTGATGGTTATTTGATTTTTAAGAACTTAATCCTTATTGGTATCCAACTTTAAATCAACCAAGTAAGCCTACTGAATCAGACTAAGTTCTATGTGAGACTTTAAACCTTTCTTTCCTTTTTTGGGAGGTGGGGAGGTAACCAGGGATTGAACCCAGGGTCACACATGCTAGGCAAACACTCTTCCACAGAGCTACACCCCCAGCCCTTTTTATTTTGAGACAGGGTCATTGCCCAGGCTGGCCTTGAATTTATAATCCTCCTGCGTTGGCCGTCTGAGTAGTTAGGAGATGGGTGTGTGCCACCATACCTGGTTTTCTTTTCTCCAAAATGTTTGATATCATTTGGTCAGAGTACATGTAGAAGCAGAATGATACAGTAGTTGTAAGCCTGAGCTTTGGAGTAAGAATTTGTTTGCTTTGGTGGTACTGGGAATTGATCTCAGGGGCATGCTACCTTCGAGCCACACCCACAGTCCTATTTTATTTTTTATTTGGAAACGGGGTATTGCTAGGTTGCTGAGAGTCTTGCTATGTTGCTGAGTCAGGCCTTGAATCTGTGATCCTCCCGTATCAACCTCCCAAGTACTGGAATTATAGGCATGTACCACCACCATGCCTTGCTTGGAGTAAGAATCCTGAGTTCACACCCTTACTTAGTAACTTCTACCTGTATAATTCAGGGTAAATAAAACTTCCCTGGCTCTTTGTTTCTTCCTCTGTAAAATTTGAACAACAATGGTAATTACCCACAGAGTTATGGTACAGTGAAATTAGGTAATACATGAGCTTTGCCAAACACTTAGTCTGGTGTATAATTATTGCTCAATGATAAATATTAAAATAATAAGTGATGTAATAGCAGAATTTTTATTAGAAATTTTATTACTGGAACATATAAGCAGTTTTGTTTATAATTGAATTATGTCTTTTTTTCCTATGAAGGAAGAAGTTTCTATTGAAGTTTTAAAGACATACATACAGGTAAACTTTGAGAATCCACAACTTGATCCTTTTTTTACTATTGTAATGAAAACAAAAATCAGAATGATAATATTTTAATATTCAGTGATAGGAAAGTCATCAGAATCCATAAGAGATCTTTGAATTATATGAATACAGTTTTGAAATTTGAGATTATTCTGATTAGCAGAACAAATCCATGTCCGTTTGAATCTCTCATTAATATATTTGAAATTTTAAACTTTTTAAAAAGCACTGTTGATCTTATAACCTATTTTATTATTGACCTACTCTGATCTTTTTCTATTTTTTAGCTTTTAATAAATGAGAAACATACAAATCTCATAGCATTTTATACCTGTCATTTGCCTCAAGACCTCGCTGTTGCCCAGTATGCGTTATTTTTGGAAGGTGTTACAGAATTTGAACAACGCCACCATTGCCTGGAGCTGGCTAAAGAAGCAGGTAAAAACGGCCGAGGATGTCATCTGTTGGTCTTTATAGGCAAATTTTCATTTTGGCTCTTAACATCGATACTTCAGGTTTTGAATCTTCTCTTGAAAAGGGGTGAAAAAACAGAATAAAATTTTCAGTGAAGTTCTGTTTTAGAAATAACTCATACTGTAACTTATGTGTAATTTTTTTTAATTTTAGCATTTTACTTTATAATGTTTTTGAGATTCAGGGCCTGGGAGTGTAGCTCAGTGATAGTCAGTGATAGACCACTTGCCTAAGATCCTGAGTTCAATCCCCAGCACCACCAAAAAAAAAATAAAGAAAGAAAGTAAAAAGAATTGTTCCATATTTACCAAATTACTATAACTGATTAGAGAATAATATGCTCAGTGATTATTCTTTTTTTTTGTCACTTCAAAAACCTCTTTAGACTTGGATGTTGCAACAATAACAAAAACTGTGGTTGAGAATATTCGAAAGAAAGATGATGGTGAATTTAGTCATCATGACCTGGCCCCAGCGCTAGATACTGGCACTACTGAGGTAATTTGGGGTGGGGGTGTATTGTAGTTTTGAACACTCCTTCATCTTGTTCCTTGGTAAACTTCTATCCTAAAATACACTAGTTTCTGCACCCCCAGGACAAGATCTTTTTTTTTTTGCGGTATTGGGTATTGAACCCAGGGGCATTCTACCTCCGAGCTACACCCTAGCCCTATTTTTTATTCTTTATTTTGAAAGAGGGTCTCACTAAGTTGCAGAGAGCCTCACTAAGTAGCTGAGGCTAGCCATGAACCCGCGATCCTCTTGTCTCAGCCTCCTAAGTACTGGGATTGTAAGCGTGCACCACCACACCTGGCTAACATCTTTCTTTTTAAAGAAGTTTCTTTGCCTAGGCCTTTCAAATTAAAATTGGTAGCAAATTTATGGTCTTTTATAAGGAATTACTTATAGTAGTATAATGTAAAAGGTAGTATTATAGTAGTATTATGAGTAATATTGTTAATTATAGTAGTATTATGTTAAAGCTGTTCTAATAGAAGAAACCTGAGCTTTTTATTGTTGTTTATTCTAGATACTTTTTGTGTGTGGGGGGGGACTGGGGATTGAACCCAGGGGCATTCTACCTCTGAAGCTACACCCCCAGCCCTATTTTTTTATTCTTTATTTTGAAACAGGGTCTTACTAAGTTGCAGAGGGTCTCACTAAGTTGCAGAGGGCCTCGCGGAGGGCCTTACTAAGTAGCTGAGGCTGGCCGCAAACCCAGATCCTCTGGTCTCACCCTCCCAAGTGCAAGTACTGGGATTACAAGCGTGTGCCATCATGCCTGGCTATAATTACAGATTTCATAGTCCAGTGAGTTTATTTTATGTTTTAGTAGAGATTTATTAAGTAGGAAAAGTTGAATTCTTTAATAATTTTATTTAATTTGAGGGAAAAGGTTTACTAGAGATGCAAATATTCTACTAATTTGAAGAATATCTTAGAAATAAACAAAATTGATGTTTCTTTTCCCCCTTTTTGCTCCTTTAAATGAATAGGAGGACCGTTTAAAGATCGATGTAATTGACTGGTTGGTATTTGACCCGGCACAGAGGGCAGAAGCACTGAAACAAGGCAATGCGATAATGAGAAAATTCTTAGGTATGCTCTGTTTTTATATTCTTTATTCAGATCCATATATTTAAAAGACTTTTTACTTTTGTTTTTTAATCCTTCCACCAAGAGGGGAGAAAATCAGCTACTCATATATCAAATTTGGTATTGCTGGGCGTGGTGGCACACGCTTGTAATCCAATACTTGGATTACAAGCTGAGACAGGAGGATCCAGGTTCGTGACTAGCCTCAGCTACTTAGTGAGGCCCTCTGCAACTTAGCTAGACTCTTGTTTCAAAATAAAGAATAAAAAATAGGGCTGGGGGTGTAGCTCGGAGGTAGAATGGCCCCCAGGGTTGTTCAATCTCCAGTACCGCAAAAACAAAAACAAAAACAACTTGTTATTATGAAAAAACCTGTTTAACTGTGAATTTTGATTTTCCTAATCAATTTTGAATATAATCTCATGGCTGTGAGACTTTGAAAAATGTAATTGCTTTCTTTAAGACATAGAAGTATGTGACAGTAACTGCATTTAATGTATCCTTTTGTGTGACTGTCACATTGTGATACAGAAAGAGCCATCTCATTTGGTAGAAAGATCACCAAGACCTTTAATATTTAATACAACTACCTTGGGACCTGAAATGGTGACAGCTCCCAGGAAAAGTTGTAAACCAATGATCCGACTCCTTGAGAAACCATTACTGGAAGCTTTTATATATTGAAAACTATATATCCTTTTTGCACAGCATCAAAAAAGCATGAAGCTGCAAAAGAAGTTTTTGTGAAAATTCCTCAGGATTCTATAGCAGAAATCTATAATCAGTGGGAGGAGCAAGGAATGGAAAGTCCACTTCCTGCTGAAGATGATAATGCTATCAGAGAACATTTGTGCATTAGAGCTTATCTGGTGAGATTGAAAAGAAAACCACAGTCTTTGTGATGACTTTTCTGATTCACTTTCAGACTTTGAACTTTTTTCCAGAAGTGGTGATTGATTGATTCATCTTATCTCCCTTGTACTATAGTGATGACTGCTCCACAAGGGGATTGAAATCAGGACCTTGTCTTCATTAGTGTGGTTCTCTATTCATGACTACCTAACCAGGATCTGATAGTGTGTATGATGCCTGGAACTTACACTTTCTTGGGATTCTCTGAGTACTTGTGTCAACTTCAATATTTCTGGTTTTAGCAATAACTGAGAAAAGCAAAATATTCTAGATTTGTTGGGAACAAAATAACAGCATATTCATTCAAAATTTATTCAACAAATAATCAAGTGATTATAGTGAACATTGTAATCAGGGTACTGAGATAGTAGTAGATGTCAGAAAACAACATATACAGATATATATACATATATATATATGTATATATATATTTTGCTGGTGTTTACTTGATAAAATATTCACATATTCACAATTTTTTTTGCATTTGTAAAAAATAAATATTCAACAGTTTGTTGATGTTGCAAAATATTTCTAAAAACCATATCTTTTAAAATCTTTGTTCAACAGGGTAAGGGAAAACTTTTTCTTTTATTTATATTTTAGGAAGCCCATGAAACCTTTAACGAGTGGTTTAAGCACATGAATTCAGCTCCACAAAAACCTACTTTGATATCCCAGCCCACTTTTACTGAGAAAGTGGCTTATGAACATAAAGAAAAGAAATATGAAGTAAGTATTTAAAAAGGTCATTTTTTTCAGCAGCTCTACTCTTATTATAACAGATGATTTTCCTATTAATATTCTGCTTTGGAAAAAAAAGTGATCTTATTTATTTGTTTTTTTTTTTCCTGGTACTAGGGATTGATCCCAGGGACACTTTCCCCACTGAGGTACATCCCCAGCCCATTTTATTTTTTATTTTGAGATAGGATCTCACTAAATTGCCAAGGTTGGCCTTGAACTTGTAGTCTTCATGTCTCAGCCTCCAGAGTAACTGGGATTATAGGCATGTGCACTGGCACCCGGCTGTTCAGTTACTTTTCTCTAGCTAATTAATTAATCTTTTTTTTTTTTTGCGGTACCGGGGATTGAACCCAGAGGAATTCTACCTCCGCGCTATACCCCCGGCCCTATTTTTTATACTTTATTTTGAAACTGGGTCTCACAAAGTTGCGGAGGACCTCACTAAGTAGAGAAAGAGAGAGAGAGAGAGAGACAGGGAGAGAGAGAGAGACAGGGAGAGAGAGAGAGACAGG
>PVJS01046458.1:0-15821 GCA_004027185.1 Glis glis
AAAAGAATAAAAAATAGGGCTGGGGGTGTAGCTTGGAGGTAGAATGTCCCTGGGTTCAATTCCCAGTACCAATAAATAAATAAATAAATAAATAAATAAATAAATAAATAAATAAATGAATAAATGAATGAATGAATGAATGTTTGGCTGGGCATGGGGTGCACACCTGTAACCCTGTACTTGGGAGGCTAAGATAGCTTCAGCAAGTAGTGAGACTCACATCAACCTAGCGAGTCCCTGATTCCAAATAAGAAATAAAATCAGGCTGCAAGTGTAGCTCAAAGGTAGAATGCCTCTGGGTTCAATCCCCAATACGACAAAAAAAATTTTTTTTTCGTTTGTTTGGAAACAGGGTCTTGCTAAATTGTTGAGGCTGGCCTTGAACTGTGATTCTCCTGTCTCAGCCTACCAAATATGGGGATTACAGGTGTGCACCACCACACCCAGCTCCCAAATATCTTTTAAAGATCCAATAGAAAATATTACACAGAGCCAGGCGTAGTGGCACTCACCTGTAATCCCAGTATTTGGGAGGCTGAGTCTGGAGGATTGCAGGTTTGACACCAGCCTTGGCAACTTACTTAGACCCTGTTTCAACTCAAAACAGAATGGGCTAGGGGTATAGCTCAGAGGTAGAATGCCCTTGGGTTCAAACCCCAATACCAGAAAAAAAGAGAGAGAGAGAGAAAAAAAAAAAAGATTACACAGGGCAAACTGAAAGGTTCCAAAGTATACCCCCAGGGGTTGCTGGATATATAAATAAAGGAGGGTGCAGGGGGGTGCTGGGGCTGTAGAGACAGGAGGTTTCCATGCAACATCTCCTTTACTGATTTGTCTTGACCACAGTCTTCACTAGACTGAGAATTCTTTAGGGCTGCATGAACTGACTTACTTTACTTATTTTACCAAGAATTGAACCCAGTCCACCTCCAAACTACATCCCCAGCCGTATTTTTATTTTACTTTGGATACTGGGGATTGAACACAGGGGCATTCTACCTTTGAGCAACACCCCCAACCCTATTTTATTTTTTTGTTTTGTTGAATGATGGCCTTGAACCTGCCATCCTCCTATCTTAGCCTCCCAAGTACTGGGATTATAGGCGTGTGCCACCAAGCGTGGCTGTCTTTTTTTTTTTTTTTTGATGGTACTGGGGATTGAACCCAAGGGGTGTTCTATCTCTGAGCTACACCCCAGACCTATTTTATTTTTTATTTTGAAACAGGGTCTCACTAAGTTACTGAGGCTGATTGTGAACCCATGCTCCTTCTGTCTTAGTCTCTCAAGTACTGGGGTTACGGCATGTACCATCATGCCTGGCCCTATTAATCTTCAGCACCCAATGGGAAAGACAGGTACATAACAAATCGTTAATTACTATTTTAGGATTGTAAATATGAAACATTGTGAGGCTATAGAATATTCTGGCAAAGAGAGGAAGAAGTAAAGGAATGGAAAGTAGAATTGAAAAACATTAATTTTACCTGCTATTAGAGCACACTATAAAATAAAGATTTAGAAAACATGATTTTGGTATAAAGACCTGGCCGGGCGTGGTGGTGAACACTTATAATCCCAGTACTTGGGAGGCTGAGACAGGAGGGTTCGCAGCCAGTCTCAGCTACTTAGGCCCTCTGCAACTTAGTGAGACCCTGTTTCAAAATAAAGAATAAAAAAGCCGGGCGTGGTGGCACACGCTTGTAATCCTAGTACTTGGGAGGCTAAGACGGGAGGATCACTGGCTTGAGGATAACCTCAGTAATTTAGTGAGATCCTATTTCCAAATAAAAAATAAAATAGGGTTTGGGGTATAACTCAGAGGTAGAATGGCCCTGGGTTTGATCCCTAGTACCCATCCTCCTCCCCATACACAGAAAGAAAAAAAAGGGTAGGGTGTAGCTCAGAGGTAGAATGCCCCTGGGTTCAATTCCAGTACAAAAAAAGGGGGTACAAGTATCTTTTTTTTTGTGTATGTGTGGTACTGGTGATGGAACTCAGGGGTGGTCTACCTCTGAGCTACAGCCCCAGCCCTATTTTATTTTATGTTGAAACAAGGTCTCACTAAGTTGCTGAGGGCATCGCTGAGTTGCTGAGGCTGGCCTGGAACCTGCAATCCTCCCATCTCAGTCTACCAAGTACTGTGATTACAGATGTGTGCCACCACACAGCAAGGTACAGTAAGACACTGGCCTGAAAACAATTAGGTATAAGCAGCAGAACAGTGGAGATTAGGATGCAGAGATAAGAAGGATGAAGTAAAAGGAATCATGAATGAGAGACAGGCCAGAATAACAGACAACTACACGTCTCAGCAGTAAACCTTTCAGAGTTTGTCCGTCACATGAGTGTGAGGCCTTGTACTAGGATTTGTTCCCCAAACAACAGCTCAAGCTGTAAAATCAGAAACTCCACTTGACACATTAGCTGGCTCCCTGACACTCCATTATTCTTCTAGGGCCTCAAGGTGAGAGACACTATCAAATGTTCACAGCCTTTTCCAGTGCCAACAGCATCACTAGGCCAACCTTGGCAAGAAAAGGCAGGGCTCTGGCTTCCAGCACCAGGCTCGGAGGAAATCTTGGCTGCATTTGGCGAGAGAGAGGAAATCCTTCAACTCTTGGGGTCTTTAGCTTTAAAATGGAAGGGTTGGGCTACGCACTTTAAAAAAAAATTTACTGGACGATAATACACATTCAGAAGTTTAAGGAGAGGTAACCAGGATGAATTTCCAATGACCACATCCATGTAAATAGTCCACAGATCAAGATAGAGAAGTTCTCAGCATTCTAGAAGCCCCCAGTTGCCCTCTCCCAGTCTCTACTCCCTCCCCAAGGACAGCCTATAAATTAATGGCACAGGTTAAGTTTTTCTACTTTATAGAAACAGAATCCTACAGTATATACTCTTCCTATAACCATTTAATGCTACCTTTATTTTTTATTTTTATTTTTATGTGGTACTGGGGATTAAACCCAGGGGCATTCTACCTCCAAGCCACACCCCCAGCCCTATTTTTTATTCTTTAGTTTTGAAACAGGTTCTCACTAAGTTGCAGAGGACCTCACTAAGTAGCTGAGGCTGGCCACGAACCTGTGGTCCTCTTGTCTCAGTCTCCAAAGTACTGAGATTACAAGCGTGTGCCACCATGCCCGGCTTAATGCTACCTTTATACACTGCTGATGGAAGTTGTATACTGGTGAGCATTTTGGCAATATCTTCCAAGAAATAAAAATGCACATACCCTTCATCTATCTAGTTCATTCTGTATTTATCCTACAGAAATACTAGCCCACAAATGTGTGTGCGGATATGTGTCCACACACCTAGAAATCCCCTGCAGTAGCATTATTATTATTTATGGTGTTGGGGATTGAACCTGTGGCATTCTATCTCAGCCTTTTTTATTTATATTTATTTATTTATTTATTTATTTATTTATTTATTTATTTATTTTTGCGGTGCCGGGGATTGAACCCAGGGGCGTTTTACCTCTGAGCTACACCCCTGGCCCTATTTTTTATACTTTATTTTGAAACCGGGTCTCATGAAGTTGCGGAGGCCTCACTAAGTAGCTGAGGCTGGCCCTGAACCCGGATCCTCCGGTCTCCGCCTCCCAAGTACTGGGATTACAAGCGTGCGCCACCATGCCCGGCCCCTCAGCCTTTTTTAATGTTTTAATGCAATCTTTCTGTCTCAGCCTTCCAAGTATTGGGATTACAGGTGTATGCCACCATGCCTGGCTACCATTCAAACTCTTAATAGGAGACAGCTTTGGGAAGTGAGAAAATAAATTTAATTTTTACTTCTGACAATCCCACAGTTTAACTTTTTTAGAAGAGTTATACATGTTTACTGTTAAATTTCTTTTCATTCTTTTTTTGTGGTGCAAGGGATTGATCCCAGGGCTTTGTACAGCTATACAAGCACTCTAATACCGAGCTACATTCCTAGCTCTTTTATTTATTTATTTATTTTTGCGGTACCAGGGATTGAACCCAGGGGTGTTCTACCTCCGAGCTACACCCCTGGCCCTATTTTTTATCCTTTATTGTGAAACCAGGTCTCACTAAGTTGCGGAAGGCCTCACTAAGTAGCTGAGGCTGGCCACGAACCCGGATCCTCCAGTCTCAGCTCCCAAGTACTGTACGCCCAGCTCAAAATAATATTTTTTTTAATTTAAAAGAGCTGGGGCCAGGCCCTGTTTCAAAATAAAGAATAAAAAATAGGGTTGGGGGTGTAGCTCAGAGGTACAATGCCCCTGGGTTCCATCACCAGTACCACAAAACAAAAAAATTATTTGAGACAAGATTTTGATAAGTTGCCCAGGCTGGTCTTGAACTTCAGATCCTGAAGTTCACCTGCCTCAACCTTCCAAGTAACTAGAATTATAGGCATGTACTACTGTGCCTGGCTTAAATTTCTTTAGATACATGGAGTAAACAGCAAAAAGCCCTGTTTTTCTCTCATCTATTTGAAAGGAACCCTCTTCTCTCTTAAAGAAGAAAAACTTCTGAAATTCTCTGTACTACATGGTGCAAGGAAGCCACAGGGATCTGGAGGTCTACTAGCTACCATCTCACAAGCAGCTTTGTGCTGTGACAACTACCTTGTTCATGGGGAGCATGCTGTCTGATAATGGAGGAGATGTGTCTCCCTCAAAATTCTCAGCCAAGTGACCTATATACACAAGAACACAGGTGGCCAAGGACAAAGATCCAAGTAAAATGCTAATAAAAATCACGGGAAGACAGGAGTAGCCAGGACTAATGCAGAAAAGGCAGGAAAGGGTACAGAAGACAAAACACCCTTCTGGCTGAACCCTCAAGCCCCACCTTCTCAAGATCAGGTTACCAATGGTAATCAGCAAGTTCTCAGGAGGCAAAATATAAAGGCCATTAAAAAGGGCCATTTTTCAGATTGCTAAACTTGTTTAACTTAAAGGACTGTACTTACTTTGCAAATGGCAGAATAAAGACCGCCTCCTCTAGAGAATCCCACAAGAACAACCAGGAGAATGAGAAACAGAAACTTGACATCTTTGACAAAACTGGAGACATCTGTGATCCCAAACCCCAATACAGGAGTAAGAGCCAAATGCTGTAAAGATCAGGGAAGGGTGTAGGAAAGCGATGGGATGGAAGAGAATGCCTGTTACAGATGTTGGACAAAGCATGTCATTACAGTTCTCAAAAGTAAATGCTTAGTGGGGCGTGGTGGCGCACCCTTGTAATCCCAGTACTTGGGAGGCTGAGACAGGAGGATCCAGGTTTGCAGCCAGTCTCAGCTACTTAGTGAGGCCCTCCGCAACTTAGTGAGACCCTATTTCAAAATAAACAACAAAAAATAAGGCCGGGGGTGTAGCTCAGAGGTGAAATGCCCCTGGGTTTAACCCCCAGTACCGCTAAAAAAAAAAAAAAAACGAAAAAAGGTAAATGCTTCACTAACAGGAGCAAAACCAGCAATTCATTATTACAGTGGAGATGGTTCAGGGATTGGTAACTGAGGCTTCCTCCGACCGAGGCTGTTATGAACAAGCATATGCACAGTCAAATGTGTAGGAAGCTAGTCAGGTGTGGTGGTGTACGCTTGTAATCCCGGTACTTGGGAGGCTAAGACTGGAGCCTCCAGGTTTGCGGCCAGCCTCAGCTACTTAGTGAGGCCCTGCACAACTTAGTGAAACCATGTTTCAAAATAAAGAACAAAAATAGAGCTGGGGGTATAGCTCGGAGGTAGAATGCCCCTGGGTTCAATCCCTAGTACCGGCAAAAAAAAAAAAAAAAAAAGTTTGGGAGCCACACCATAGCAGAAGTCAGGACAACCTCTTAATAAATCTGTAAGAAGTAAGACAAAAGTTGCGATAATCCAGCTCTGTATCTGCAAGCAAGGCTGGAAGGTAAGGCTGCCAATCACCTTTAATCTTGTATTGTTATTTTTGTCTTTTAGTGCTGCACATAGAACCCAGGGCCTCAAGCATTCTAAACATATGTTCTGCCACCGGGCTACATCCCCAACCCACACCTTTAATCTTGTTTAATCTTTATGGCATTATTAGAATGTCAGCCTCAGAGGGCTGTTGTAAAGATTAGAGGAGGTACAGTACTTAGCCTGGCCCTATTCAAGTAGAAGCCCTTCCAGCCTTTGAATTATGAGTTTAACATACCCCCAGACAAGAACAGTTGCAAAGTTTCATAATTTATAAAATATCTTCATGTGTCTCTTTTGATCTTCAACATCCCTTTTCACAGAGCACAAGCAAGGCAGATAGGACCTGCTTTCTACATAGAAGAAACTAAACACTCCAGAACCCTCCTTGAGGTTCACACAGCCCATGTCCCCCATCCTCACCTCAACCCCTGGGGCTCAAACCTATGGCCTTGTACATTGTGTGCACCCTGTCACTGAGCTATATCCCCAGCCCCTCAGTCTTTTTGTGGGGGGAGTACTGGGGATTGAACCCAGGGGCCTCTACCTCCCAGCTACTCCCCCAGCCCTATTTTTTAATTCTTTATTTTGAAACAGGGTCTCACTAAGTTGCAGAGGGCCTCACTAAGTAGCTGAGGCTGGCCGCGAACCCGGATCCTCCGGTCTCTGCCTCCCAAGTACTGGGATTACAAGTGTGCGCCACCACGCCCGGCCCTCACAGTGTTTTAAACACAGGAAATCTCCTTCCTCCTTTACCTATTCTCCATTTCTGTTTTCCAACTCCTAGGAACAGGGACTGTGTCCTACTGATTGTCCTCGGCCTGCTGAAGAGGCTTATTAAATGTACCCACTGCAGGAATGGCAAAAGTTGGGTACATTCTAATGCTCGTCAACACACCACAATGGTCACTATGCCTAATCTCACAGATGAAGTCATGAAGAAAGCCTAGTTAAAACCGGGTGTGGTGGCGCACACTTGTAATCCCAGTACTTGGGAGGCTGAGACCGGAGGATCCGGGTTCACAGCCAGCCTCAGCTACTTAGTGAGGCCCTCCGCAACTTAGTGAGACCCCTGTTTCAGAATAAAGAATAAAAAACAGGGCTGGGGGTGTAGCTCAGAGGTAGAATGGCCCTGAGTTCAATCCCCAGTACTGCAAAAAAAAAAAAAAAAAAAAAAAAAGAAAGCCTAGTTGGATGAACAAATCATCTAAGCCTTAACTTTAATAGTTTAGATCACACTTCTTTTTTTTAAGATGATAGCACCATTTGTTTAGCAGTTAGAAGGTCTGCTTTTTTGGGGGGTGGTGGTGGTACTGGGGATGGAACCCAGGGGCATTCTACCTCCGAGCTACACCCCTAGCCCTATTTTGTTTTTATTCTTTATTTTGAAACAGGGTCTCACTTAAGTTGTGGAGGGCCTCACTAAGTAGCTGAGGCTGGCCGTGAACCTGAGATCCTCCTGTCTCAGCCTCTGAAGTACTGGGATTACAAATGTGTGCTACCACACCCGGCTAGAAGGTCTGCTTTGAGAATAGCTAAAAATCAGCCAGGCGTGGTGGTACATGCCTGTAATCCCAGTATTTGGGGAGGTTGAGACAGGAGGATCACAGGTTCGAAGCCAGCCTCAGCAACTTAGGCCCTCCGCAACTTAGTGAGACCATTTCCAAATAAAAAATAAAATAGGGCTGGGGTGTACCCCGGAGGTAGAAGGCCCCTGGGTTCCATCCCAAGTAACACACACACACACACACACACACACACACACACACAAAGAATAGCTAAAAATCATTTGTAATTAGGGTGCTGAGACTTATATATAAACAGTTTGCTAAACCTAGATGGCAACCTGGGTACAGTGGCACGCACCTGAAGTCCCAGCTCCTTAGGAGGCTGAGGCGGGAGGATCATTCGAGCTCAGGAATTTGAGAACAGTCTGGGCAACATAACAAGACCCCTTCTCAACAAACAAAAACCTGGGACAACATGTGTATGCATGAAAATATTGTTATTTTTATCATCATTCCTATGTAACAGAGAAGGAACCTGGAGCTTGGATGGGATAAGGTACAGGGCTGCTGAGTGGCAAAGCTAGCCTGGCACCAGAACCAACTGCCTCCAGCTGTTTGCTCCTAGCAGCCTGGCTGTGCTACCTTGCCTGCGAAATGGTGGTTATGTCTGTGTGGTAGCACTGAAGCTCATTTTCACTTTTTCTTTATATCTTTTCAAGAAGAACAGTTTAATAACAATATAGCAATATCCACTTTCTAAAAACAGACGATTTTTTTCATAAATGATTTAAGAGGTTTGCCTATAATCTTGCTTATATTATTTAAATGCTGAGTAAGTCTTTCCCTTCAAAGATCACTCTGCAGATAAAGCTCCCCTGCCCAAAATACAGGAAATATGAAATAGTCCCATTCAGATTAGAAAGATATTGTTGGCTTTACATAATTGCTGCCAAGAAGGCTGTCGAAAGGCTAGCTGTGTGCGGGCAAGAGACAACTCCTCTGAGGCTACATCCCTCATGGGAAAGATGAAATAAAATAATGCTTATAAAGAGCTTAGGCCGATGCCTCCTAAATGCTAATTATCCTCATCATTCTTGTTATTAAAATAGCTACTACCATGTTCTTGCCATCTGATGATGCATGTCTCTCCCCATTTTAATGTTTTTCAACAAGGCTGATTTATCATTAATACCTATGCTTACTGTGCTACCCCTCTACCACCTCCCTTCCCAGTCAGTACTATTAGGAGTTGTGGATGGGTGCAGCTCAGAATCAAGAATTATTGTATTCAGTTCAGGCTAGGAATTTCTTATATTTCCTCATTAGTCTTAGTGATATCAACAACAACAAAAAACAACAACAATAACAACAACATACAATCTGTTTTTCAAGTCAGACCTGCCAGAACTATGAAGACTGTCCAAGGCTCAGAAGAATTAATTATGAGCCGGGCATGGTGGTGCACGCTTGTAATCCCAGTACTTGGGAGGCTGAGACAGGAGGATCACAGGTTTGTGGCCAGCTTCCACAACTTAGTGAGACCGGTTTCAAAATAAAAGACTAAAAATAGGGCTGGGGGTGGAGCTCAGAGGTAGAATGCCCCCCCTGGGTTCCATCCCCAGTACCACACACACACACACACACACATACACAAAATAATAATGATGAATTCACCCTGAGTTGGGTCCTTTACTGCCTTCACAGGTTAGAGAAGAACCCAGGAGTAAATACCTTAAGTAGAGATTAAGCTTCTACAAAAACACTCTCTTGCTGTCACAGCCCAAATGCTGACTCCTAACATCCACACAGAAGAATGGGTTCTCTGTTTTGGCTTTTGAAACACACAAAATAGATCACCAAACAGAAACAGCAATTGTAGTTCCAGTTATCAGGAGTTTTGGACTATGAACTAGAAAGGTCTCATTTCAACCAAACTGCAGCTGACGTGAAAAGATAAATTGTGTGAGTTTTTTTGTTTTAAACTGTTGGGAGGCCACCAAATTTAAATAGCCAAAGGATTCCAGCCAAGACTGAAAGAACCCAAACTGGGGTGAAATCAGAAGATCTTACGCCATCTCTGTTTGAAAAAATGGGATTCAATAGTCTGATATCCAAGTCATCTTACATTTCAAACCAGTAAAACACCTGAGAGCCAGGCACTATACAAAAGAGTGAGCTTATCTTTCCCAACCAGGGTTCTCAAGTGGTGCTCTTCCACGTCTTCGTCCACCTGTCTAGTCCTTCTGACTCTGTTGTTTCAATTCCCATTCTTACTGACCCAATTCTCTGTTCTGGTCACGTGGGTACAAAGGTCCCGAACTGAGGTCTCTGCAGAGCTAGACTCATGGGGATGCATGAATGAGGAAAGGCCTGGCCCCTGCCGTAAGGATCTTGGGTATTCTGAGGCCTGCAGCGATCACTTTGCCATTGTCTTAGCTGCTTGGGCCCACCGTAATAACACAGACTGGGTAGCTTAAACACATTCATGTTCTCACAGTGCTGGAGGTTGGAAAGCCCAAGATCACGATGCCTACCGACTGAGTTTCTGGTGAGGCCCCTTCCTGGTCTATAGATGGCCACCTTCTTGCTGTGCCCTCAAATGGCAGAGAGAGAAGAAAGCAAGTGAGCAGCAAGTGAGCTCTTTTGTGTCCTTTCTTACAAAGGGGTGATAGACAGATAAATAACCCTACTGCAAAGGAAAATGTGCTATACTAGTGGCCTTTCTAGAGTAAAGGCTTCAGAAAGAGTGGGGCTATGTTAAGTGGGAGGGGAACAATGACATGAAAGCATGACACTGTTTGAAAGTGATAAGGAAAGCCAGGCGTGGTGGCACACGCGTGTAATTCCAGTACTTGGGAGACTGAGACAGGAGGATCGCAGGTTCGAAGCCAGCCTCAGCTACCTAGTGAGGCCCTCCGCAACTTAGTGAGACCCTGTTTCAAAATAAAGAATAAAAAAAGGCTGGGGTGGAGCTCACAAGTAGAATGCCCCTGGGTTCAATTCCCAGTTCCACAGAAAATAAAAGTGATAAGGAGTCCTGTGTGAACAGAGATGAGATTGGAAAGGCACGCCAGGACCAGGAAGGAACCTTCCTGCCTACCATCATGCATTCTCCCAGTGTGGGCTCCAACTCAGGCCATCCCCACCCTGAGCTCCATCACTCCATCTCTTCAGGTCTGGTGGACCCAGGCCAGCAGTATGGGGGACCAGGCCTAGAGGTCTCTTCTCAGAGAAGGAAAAGGAAAAGGAGGAAGATTTGCAGAAAGGGAGCTAGAGAGCCAGGCTTTGTGGCGCACGCTTGTAATCCCAGTACTTGGGAGGCTGAGACAGGAGGATCGCAGGTTCATGGCCAGCCTCAGCAACTTAGTGAGGCCCTCCACAACTTAGTGAGATCCTGTTTCCAAATAAAAAATAAAATAGGGCTAGGGGTATAGCTCAGAGGTAGAATGCCCCTGGGTTGAATCTCCAGTACCACAAAAAAGAAGAAAAAAAAAAAAGGTAGCTAGAGCAAGAGCACTTGAGTCTTCAAGGGCCAGAACTGTTCTTCACAGTGGCAGAGGCCAAATCCTGTCCCTCCCCTCAAGACCCTCCAATGACTTCTTGCTACACTTAAGAGTGAAAACCAAGGGCTTTGCCAGGGATGCCGCAGCCTCAGGACTTCCGCACTCGCTAGTCCCTGTCTGAAGGTTCTTCCCCAGCTCATTTCCTTCAGATCTCCTCCAAAGCCACTCTCCTCAGCCCCCATGATCTGAAATGTGAATGCTCTCCCACATACTTCTCATCCCTGAGTGAATCTTCATTTTTTTTTGCCCTGAGCACAGTTTATATTTTATTTATTATTGTATATCTCTCCCACTAAATTGTACTATATGATGTACAGGGACAAGGACTCTTGTCTGTTTTGTCCAGCAATGGAAGTCTTGCACCTTGAACATGTATGGCACATGGTATGAGGTGCTTGATTTTTTTTTTTTTGTAGTACTGGGAATTGAACCCAGGGACATACCTCCGAGCTACACTCCCAGCCCTACTTTATTTTTATTCTGAAACAGGGTCTCGGTAGGTTGACAAGAGTCTCACTGCTTGTTGAGGCGGTCCTTGAACCTGTGATCCTCCTGTCTCAGCCTCCCATGTACTGGCTCATGGAGCTCGATTTCTGTTTGCTGAGGAGTGTCTCCACTGCTGAGGCCCCACTAGTCCTCTGGATTTTTGGAGTCAGGCAGAGAGAGAAACGCACAAAACTATTCAAAGAGAGAGGTAAAATGGAGATGCAGAGAACTCTGGGGGCAAAAAGGTTCTGAAGTCTGTATCACAGCCCTAGCAAGCAGGGAGAAGATCTAAAAGAAAAGAAACAGGGAGCCCTGATGGCAAGGAGTGAGCATCTCAATGAGGAGTCAAACCAATCCATGAAGTAATCAGAGGACAAGCAAGAAGTTTTGTTTTTGTGGTACCGGGGATTGAACCCAGGGGCGTTCTACCTCTGAGCTACACCCCCAGCCCTATTTTATTTCTTATTTGAAAACAGGGTCTCACTAGGTTGCTCAGAGCCTTGTTAAATTGCCGAGGCTGGCTTTGAACCTGCAATCCTCCTGTCTCAGCCTCCCAAGTACTGGGATGACAAGCATGTGCCACCACGCCCGACTTATTTTTTATTTTGAAATAGGGTCTTGCTAAGTTGCAGAAGGCCTCACTAAGTTGCTGAGGCTGGCCATGAACCTGTGATCCTCCTGTCTCAGCCTCCCAAGTACTGGGATGACAAGCATGCGCCACCACGCCCGGCTTATTTTTTATTTATTTATTTTTGCGGTACCGGGGATTGAACGCAGGGGCGTTCTACCTCTGCGCTACACCCCCGGCCCTATTTTTTATACTTTATTTTGAAACTGGGTCTCACGAAGTTGCAGAGGGCCTCACTAAGTAGAGAGAGAGAGAGAGAGACAGAGACAGAGAGACAGAGAGAGAGCTGAGGCTGGCCTCGAACCCGGATCCTCCAGTCTCTGCCTCCCAAAGTACTGGGATTATAAGCGTGCGCCACCACGCCCGGCCTTTATTTTTTATTTTGAAACAGGGTCTCGCTAAGTTGCAGAAGGCCTCACTAAGTTGCTGAGGCTGGCTGTGAACCTGTGGATCCTCCTGTCTCAGTCTCCTAAGTACTGGGATTTCAGGCATGCGCCACCACACCTTGCTCAAAGCTGAGATTTTAAACCAACTGTATGGATTCCAAAGTCCAGGGTCTGACCTGAGCTGCTACAGACCTCGGCAACTCAGAAAAGAGAATGAGTCATGGTGAGCTACTCCTGGGAGAAGCCTGCCCTGGACATTAAAAGACCTGGAGCCTCTGCATAGGGTGGCTTGGCAAGTGAGGGTACAGACTACACAGAGACTCAACTACAGTAGAAGAGGCATTCTGGACAATGTTAACAATAACAGTAACAATAGCAGCCGCTAACTGATTACTTACAACCTGCCAGCTACTGTTATAAGGTCTGTAACATACTGAATCATCTCAATGACTCAAAGGACTATCATTGGCCCCATTTTATAGTTGAGGAAACGAAGTCAGGGAGAGGTTAAACATTTGCTCATAAGCAGCGGAGCTAAGACTTGAATCTGGGTATTTGGCTTCAGGTTCATCCTGTAAAGCCTATTCACTAGCAAGGAATAAAGGCCACTAGAATAGTATGGTGCATGTGGCAACAGTCCTCCCTTGGCTCCTCTGGTGCATCTACAGTTACTAGTAACAGTTGCATTCTGTACTCCACCCCCTGCTGTTATAAGCCTGCCTTCGATGTGTTTGTTGTAAGGTTGTCTCCCAAAGGCCTCTGATCTAATGGCAAGTGTTGCTTCCCTAAAGATGCTCCCATCAATTAGTGGTGAAATTTAAATCTGCCACGCAGAAAGCACTCTGTGCATTTACCCAGGCAAATGAGCTGCATCAGGAGGAAGGTCACAACTTGAGTATTCTGTCAAAGGCCAGTTTTCTAGAGGGCTTCCATTTGCAGCGGAGGAGCTGGAGGTCACCTCTGACCTTCCAAGATGCAGACAAGCTGATAGACAGCCATAGCCCTCAAGCCATGGCTGCAGGGCTTGGTGCTGCCCTGAAGAGATGCAAGGGATAACATTCCTCTTCCTCTCCTCACAAACTGCCTCCAGGACTGACCTGTTATTTTGAAGTCTTGGTGAAGGTGAAGACCTGTGTCTCACCTCAGATGTCTGAAAGAACCCCTATTTATCTGTGTCACAAATGGCCAAATTTTTATCAGAAAGCAATGTTCTAGACAGCCTGGAAAGTAAGATTCCAGGTTATCAAAATGTGTGCAAACCATAGTCTCAACTCAAGACCAGAGAGAGCAACAGCAAAGAGAGGAGCACACTATGTAGTGTGCCAACCGCATACCCTCAGGAGGATCCAGCAGCTACACCAAAGCCACCTCATCCTTGCCAGAACCACACCCTCAGCCCTAAAAGGCACAAAACCACAAAGCCACAGCTACTAGCAAAGACCCCTCAACTGCTTCAGCTCTCAGCCTCACAAATTACTGCTCCTTCAGGGATTGACTGATAGGTGCCTCAAGAATCTTTTAAATCATCATATTCGCTGGGTGTGGTGGTGCACGCTTGTAATCCCAGTACTTGGGAGGCTGAGACAGGAGGATCCCAGGTTCGCAGCCAGCCTCAGCAATTTAGTGAGGCCCTTTGCAACTTAGTGAGACTTTGTTTCAAAATAAAATAAAATAGCCGGGCGTGGTGGCGCGCACGCTTGTAATCCCAGTACTTTGGGAGGTGGAGACCGGAGGATCGGGGTTCGCGGCCAACCTCAGCGCGCATGCGCGCGCGATCGATCGATTGATCTATCTCTCTCTGTCTCTCTTTCTTTCTCTCTACCTAGCGAGGCCCTCCACAACTTCATGAGACCCGGTTTCAAAAATAAAGCATAAAAAAATAGGGCCGGGGGCGTAGCGCGGAGGTAGAACGCCCCTGCGTTCAATCCCCGGTACCGCAAAAATAAATAAATAAATAAATAAATAAAATAAAATAGGGCTGGGGGTGTAGCTCAGAGGTAGAATGCCCCTGGGTTTCATCCCTAGTACTCCCCCTCCCCACACAAATCATATTCAACATGCTAAAATGAATTATTCAAGACTGCCTCCCTTCTAGGTATATGCCAAATAAGTGTACAATCTGTGCACCAAAATTCATGTACAAAAGTCAGGTGTAGTGGAGCACGCCTGTAATCCCTGTACTTGGGAGAGTGATTCAGGAAGATCGCAGGTTAGAGGACAGCCTCAGCAAGTAGTGAGACTCTCAGCAACTTAGTGAGACCCTGTTTCTAAACAAAAAATTAAAAAAAGGGCTGGGAGTGTAGCTTGGAGGTAGAATGCCTCTAGGTTCAAACCCCAGCACCATAAAAAAAAAAAATCATGTACAAGAGTGTTCATAGCAGCACTATTCCTAACTGCCTGAAAATGGAAAGTACCAAGATACCCCACAAGAGTAGAAGGAATAAGCCGGGCATGGTGGTGCACTCCTGTAACCCCAATGCTTGGGAGGCTGAGACAGGAGGATTGCAGGTTCGAGGACAGCCTCAGCATTGTAGCGAGACTCAGCAACCTAGCAAGATTCTGTTTCAAAATAAAAATAAAATAGGGCTGGGGATGTAGCGTAGAGGTAGAATGCCTCTGGGTTCAATCCCCAGTACCATAAAATAAATAAATACATAAATAAATAAATTAAAAAGAGCACAAGGAATAAGTAGGTTGTGGAATATTCACACAATGGAATTGGATACAGCAATGAAAATCTAAACTCACACACACCATGGATGAATTTAGGGATTCGAACTGTGGATAAGTCTTACAGACATGCTAAGTAAAAGAAGTCAGACAAAAAAAATGTGCATTTGGTGTGTTTCCACTGTTAAAGGACAAAAGCAGGGAAAAACTTCTACGCTGTCAAAAGCCAGGACATCCTTGCTGAAGGAAGAAATGACAAGGGGACTTCTGGGGGGCTGGCTGTCTTCTGCTCCTTATCTGGACCCTGGAGGCATGGTGTGGTCAGGTTGTGAGTATTCACTGAGTTATGCTTATGATGGACGCATTTTTCTTTCTTTTTTTGGTACTGTGGTTGAACCCAGAGGCATTCTATCTCCAAGTTATAACCCCAACCCGATTTTATTTCTTATTTGGAAACAGGGTCTCACTAAGTTGCAGAGGGCCTTGCTAAGTTGCCAAGGCTGGCTTTGAACCTGCGATCTTCCTGTTTCAGCCTCCCAAGTACTGGGATTACAAGCATGCGCCACCATGCCCAGCTGATGCACTTTTTTTTTTTGCAGTACTGGGGATTGAACCTAGGGGCATTCTACCTCTGAGCTACACCACCAGCCCTATTTT
>PVJS01046459.1:0-15820 GCA_004027185.1 Glis glis
GCTCTTCCGATCTTCTCACGAAGTTGCGGAGGGCCTCACTAAGGAGAGAGAGAGAGAGAGAGAGAGAGAGAGAGAGAGAGAGAGAGACAGGGAAAGAGAGAGAGCGAGAGAGCTGAGGCTGGCCGCAAACCGGGATCCTCCGGTCTCCGCCTCCCAAAGTACTGGGATTACACGCGTGCGCCACCACACCCGGCCTTAAATTATGTATTTTGATGTATACCATCAAGTGTATATAAACTTAATTTTTTTTCAATCTTACTGATTGTTGACTCTTCTACAATTATGAAAAACCATACATTATCACTTATGATATGTTGGTGCAAAAATTTATTCTTTCTGATACTATTATAGTGATACCAGCTTTCTTTAGAGTGTTTGTATGATACATTTTTTTTCTACCTTATGTTTTCATTCTTTCTATATGTTTGTATTTTGGGTGTATATTTTGTAAGATGCACACACATATATATATATATATACATAGTTTTAGCTGACTTTTAATCTGTATAACTTTTACTTTTGAATTGGAATATTTATATTTAATAAAATTACTGATATATTTAGATTTATATCTATCATCTTAATGTTTTTTTCTATTGGTCCTATCTGTTCTATGTTCCTTTCTTGTTTTCTTATAGATTCATTAAGTAGTTTGTGTGTGAATGTGTGCGTTACTGGGAATTGAACCCAGGACATTCTACCTCTGAGCTATACCCCTAGCCCTGTTTTATTATTTTTTATTTTGAAACAGGGTCTCACTGAGTTGGGAAGTGTCTTGCTAAGTTTCTGAGACTGGCCACAAACCTGCGATCCTCCTGTCTCATCCTCCCAAGTACTGAGATTACAGGCGTGTGCCACCACACTCAGCTCATTAGTTTTTATTTATTCCATTCTTCTCTTTTAGTTTGGTAGTTTATAATTGTCTTAACTAATGGTTACCCTGGACATTATAGTAGTCATCCTTAACTTTTCAAATTCTATCAAAAATTATCTCTCACATCTCAGTGATGCAAGTAGTTATACCTCTTGTCTTTTGTACGATTGTTTTGTGTCTCAGTTGCATGTACATGTTTAAACCGATATGATGTCATCATTATGGCTTAATACCATCGATGTCCACCTTGCTCTCCCACTGCCTTCCCCTCCCTGCATGAAGTTAGAGTTATAATCTACTTTCTCATGCTTTTCACTTCTTTCTGGAAATACCCAATTTCATCTAGAAATATTTTTCCTCTGCCTGAAGAATTTCCTTTAGTGTTTCATCTAATGCAGCTCTCTTAGGTTTTTGATTATGTGAAAAACTCTTTATTTTGACAGACATAAATGACTTTTATGTTGGGCGTAAAATTTTTAGTTGACATTATTTTCCTTTAGCACTACACACATAGATATTCCTTTAGTGCCATGTGCTATATGTGCTAAAGGAAATAACTATGTATATATATAGTTATCTGTCTACATGCACATATACATATACATTATTTCAGACATTTTCCTCCTTGACCCTACGGGTAGCAGTGATCCTATTTCCCTTTGGTAATCAGGATTAGGGAGCCCAGTTTGTATAGTTAGTTTCCTTTACTTCTCATTGACTCGATTGCATGTGGAGCTCAAAATTGCCAAGTGGGAGTTCCGACTTCCACTACGTCTGGTAGAAAAATTCCCCCCTTGGTAATTATGAGCTTTAAACCAGCAGAGCTCCACATGGCGAGAACTGAAAGCACACATTTTGTGTGCAGGAGCTGAGTAAATACCTACAGAGTGGGTTTGTGGACACTAGCCAACTGTGAAATGGACTAAGGCAGAATCTCCATGTATCATCTGTCTTCCATAAGCTCCAAGTCTGACTGTTGAACTACAGTGGCATTTGGGGTCCTTGGAGAATACTGCAAATTTAGAGTCCATACTCAGCAATCCCCGACAAGTCTGGGTGGTCCTCTTCTCATGCATCATCAGTCTGACACTTAGAGTTTCCATTGGGAGATTCCAAGGAGGAATCTTTGGCGGTGTCCTAAGGTTCTGGGTTTCCTTAGACTGCTCCATGTCTCTGGGTGCAGTCAAGCGGCTCCTGTCTGTGAAGTAGCCACATCCTGGGAATTGGGGGAGGGGTGCAGGATTCTCCACTGTGGTTTGTCACCAGACCTAATTCTAGTCTTTTTTGCTTGTTGGTTGTTTATTGGTTAACTGAACGGATTAAGACTTTGGCAGACTGCTAATCTATTTCAGATCTAGGAACATCAAGACTATTTGGCTACTGACAAATAGCCCCAAGGGTCAAAGCATCTTGATGGAGTCATTGAAACCTGCTGCCCACTATGTCACCACCCCCTCCCCACCTACAGCTGCAGTTGAGCACCCTTGCTTCTTTATTCCTTTTTTTTAGGTGGTACTAGGGTTTGAACCTAGGGGAATTTTACCTCCAAGCTACACCCCCAGCCCTATGTTTTATTCTTTATTTTAGAAACAGGATCTCACTAAATTGAGGAGGGCCTCACTAAACAGCTGAGGCTGTCCATAAACCTGTGATTCTCCTGTCTCAGCCTCCCAAGGACTGGGATTACGAGCGAGCGCCACTATACTTGGCTTCTTTATTCCTTTTGAGTATGCGCTGTGGCTCTCAAATTGTGGCTCTTGAGTCAACCACATCAGCAGCATCACCTTAGGGAATTGTGAGGAATACAAATTCTCACGCCCCACCCAGGCCTACTGAATCAGAAACTTTGGGGGTGGGGCTCAGAGATCTGGTTTAACAGGCCCTCTCAGTGATGTCAAAGTACACTGAAGTCCAAAAGCCACCGTCGTAATTCATTATCCCTGCTGCGGGCACAGAACACGTTTTGGCGGTGGTGTCAACTAATATCATCCCTGGTTGGTGGATGATGGACACTCTAGAGCTTTGATAAAGATGCCAGTGCTCCTAATCAATATAATTCTTCATGCCCCATTAAGTGAAGTTCCTCTGTCTCTCCTGGGACACATATTTAGGGTACATATAAGTAGGTCACCCATGATAAATCTACTCTGACATTCCTATCTACTATTTCAATTATTTTCTCCAAGGAAGTCTTAGCACTTGCTCTTGATTTAAGACAGGCCATCCCTGAGTCTGGACTCCGTTTCAGGTAACCAGCCTTGCAGTCAACCAGAGCCGCGCCCCAGAGCTCATGGTTTATTTTTTGGTACCGGGGCTTGGACCCAGGGGTATTCTATCTCTGAACTATACCCCTATCCCTTTTCATTTTTTATTTTGAAACAAGGTCTTGCTAAGTTGCCGAGGGTCTCACTAAACTGCTGAGGCTGGCCTCAAACCCGTGATCTACCTTTCTTTGCCTCCCAAGTACTGAGATTGCAGGCATGAGCCACAGTTCCTGGCTGAGATCTAATGCCTTGAATCAGAATGTCTGCTTAAAGTATCCATTTGCATAAAGTCATCTGGGATCATAATTACGTTTCTTCCTTCCTGGTCTAGTTTCCTTAGAATCCTTCTCCATAAATAATCCTGAGGTACTTGCTGATATAAATTAATAAAATATTATAATCCAGGGCCATTGGTTCTTTTTTGTGTGTTGTATTTATACTTGTACTTCTGGATTATGCTGGGATCTGATTCTAATTATGGGTCTTCAGGCAAGACAGAGTGGTAGGGACTGGGTCTTCAGGAGAATGAGACTCCTCTTTCATTTAGAATCCTCTTGACCCAGGTAAGGACGAGGTAGGGTCTTTAAGCAAGTCAGACCAAGTGCACGTCAACACTGAGGGGACAGGGCACATTTCTGTTGCAAAGGATGGTTCAGAAGGATTTGAGAGTTCAAAGTTCCAGATTCTTCCAAGTCTACCCAAATGGCCCCATTCCCAGGGTCCAGTTTGATTATCACCCTGATTTTGCGACTACTACTTATACTTTGAATCAGGAAATTCAGGAAGCTATTGTTTGCTTCATGACTACGCAGCCTTAGGAAAGGTAAAAACGGAAGTCATTTGCAAGTCTGAAGACAGCAGGCATCATACTGAAAAGAACAGTCATAAATAATATATAAAAATGATAAGGTTAAAGAATGCAGGCTAACAATGGGGTAATATCCTTTCTTAAAAAAACTGTTTGCACACATTGATCAGTGTAGCAGAAAGAATCACGGCCCACAAAGATGTCCATATTCAAATCCTCTGAATTTGCAAATAGGTTATTTTACCCAGCAAAAGAGTTTTGCAAATGTGACTGACCCTGCAATGGAGAATTTATCCTGGATTATTCAAGTGGGTTCAATGTAATGCTTCCGTAAGAGCAAACCTTTCCTGGCTGCAGAGAACCGGGGAGATGGCAAGATAACCAGGTTTGTTTCAGAGCTTCTGACTCTGGCAGCTAGCAGAGGTCCGTTTCGAAGCAGACATTTTTTTCCTCTTCCCCTCTTTTTGCTCTTCCCCTTTCCTTATCCCCGTTAATGAGTTACATACCTAGGAGAGGAGTGAAGAACTGGTGCCCGTGAGGCTGAGGAGCGCGTCTCTACGACAACGCGGGCATGGGTTGTGTCTTTCTGATAAGCACGTCTGTGTGACTCTGAAGTGCCAGCTCTTAAAAGGGACATTTCTTTCCTCTGGTCAGAGAAGAAACAGGGTTTTTTTCTTGAATGTTTGTTCACTGATTTTTTTTTTTGATTTGCTGGAAAAGCAATAAAATTTCTTTTTCCTTCCTTCCAAAGTCTTGTCCCAAGTATTTGATTTGGCAAACAGGGGCGAGTACTGAATCTTTAGTTACAGTAGTGTGGGAAGAACTTGGCCTGCTATGGCTGGCTCTGAAGATAAAGGGGCCACGAGCCTAGAAATGTGGGTGGCCTCTCGAAGCTGGAAGAGACAAGGGAGCAGACTTCCCCGTAGAAACTCCAGAAGGAGCAGGTTGGGTTATCACCTTGGTTTTCATCCAGTTGAGACAGGTTTTGACTTCTGATCCCTAGATTTGTAAGAAAATAAGTTTGTGTGGTTGAAGTTTGTGTTGTGTATTGAAGATACAGGTTTGTGGCAGTTTGTTTAGGCAGCAATAAAAAAACACAATACAGTAAGAAGACTAACAATCCCTACCCCCAAAGAAAAATCCCCCAAAGAGTGGGAACCCACAGTTCATGGAATTAGCCAATTAGCATTTTAGGAGATGCTTAATTTCACTAATGGAGCAGGCAACTGCAAATGAAAACAATAAGACACCATTTTTCACTCATTAAATTGGTGACTATTGAAAAATGGATAACAACACCCCACCATAGTGAGAAATAACCACTCTAAAAGTTGCTGGTGAGCTGGACATGGTGGCATACACCTGTTATCCCAGCAATTGGGATGCTGAGGCAGGAGGGTTGCAGGTTGGAGGCCAGCCTCAGCAAGTTAGCAAGACCCTGTATCAAAATAAAAAATAAAAAAGGGCTGGGGGTGAAGTTTTGAGGTAGAATGCTCCTGGGTTCAATCCCCAGTACAAAACAAACAAAATGAAAGTTGCTGGTGAGAGTGTGAATTTCTATAACTTTTGGAAAAGTAATAGGTAATACCTAATACTATAAATAACATGAAAATCCTTTGACTTGGTAAAACCAGTTTTGGCAATCTTTCTTATAGAAATAATAGGGTCATTTTCCCCCTGCAACTGTATAAGAAAATTTATTGTGGTGTCAGAAAACTAGAACTAATCTGAAGATTCATCTGGAGGAATGGATAAATAGATGATATATCCATAATGTGAAATATTATGCATAAACTGAAATTAACTAGATATCTGTGCAGAGGTCTTGAAGGTTGTGCATCGTATGCTATTGACTAAAAAAGCATGTTGTAAGATAATAACCAGAATAAGGATCCATCAAGATTAAAAATACTACAATGAAACATCAAGTGTTTGCATACATGTGTTTTTATACATTTATGATTGTGTAGGGATGAGATTCCCATACTTATTTGGCTTATCACCCCCTTTTCAGAAAAAAAAATTACTAAGCACTCCTGGGATGCTTCAACTGCCCCTTTATTGTTTAGCATCCCCCCAATTGCACTGGAGGCCACTGCTGCTGCTCTGGGTCTTTCTAGCACATCTCTCCTGGGGGCAACATTGCCCAATTTGAGAATTTATGGTGTAGACAAAGATGTGGTAAGAAGCACACCAAGCAATTACCATTGAATATCTCTAGGTGTGGCATTGGAGTGGCGAGGAGTGGGGAGAGGGAGAGAATCAACATTTTCTTCCTATAAGTCTTTGGTTCAATTTTTACAATGAGTGCAGAAAACTACAAGATTAAACAAATCTAATACAATATTTAAGAAAGGGAAGAAATCTTGCATTATTAAACATATCCATTTGCCCATGAGCTGATAAATGACCCTTCCAGCTGGGGCTGGTAGCACTGCCTACTGGCCAGCAGTCCAGGTGTGCCTACAGCAGCCTACTTTGTCTACACAGCAGAACACCTTTATTTACCTGCTCGAACACTTGGTGGCATTTTGTCCCTCTCTTATACAAATGAAGGGAAGATATTAAAGTGCAGATAAGAAGTGCAGGTTTCATACATTTAAAACAATAGAGTCAAAGATGAAATTTGTTAGGTGTGCCAAAAGTAATAAATGTCTTACCTGAATTAGCCGCTCACGGGGCTTGAAACAGTTGACTGGTTGTGAAGGAAAAGAATGAAATTAAGGAACAGAGGCAAAAATACTTTATCTGTTGAGAGAAGTCACTGGGGGTTACAAAATATATTTATGTTTCCTCTCTATACTGGAGTTACCTCTAAACACACTCAAAACTTATCTAGTGCAGGTTTCTCTCACGTTTAACCTTATGTTCAGGTATACATTTGGTGTGTGTAAAAATAATTCCAATGTTATTCTCAGAGCTTCCCCAACATTTCCCTGTACGTGATCCTGATGCCTATCGCTAGTCAATCAACACACTCCCAAGGTCTTCAAAACAAGTTAGATACGTGGGAAGGAAAACATGATAGTTACCTGATTCCCCAAAACAGCCTCTTAAGATTTGAAAGGGCAGAGTTAAGTAAAACATGGTAATGTATTTATTTTGCTGTTCCAGGATTGAATCCAGGGGCATTCTTCCTCTGAGCTACACCCCCAGACATATTTTATTTTAAAACAGGGTCTCACTAAGTTGTGGAGGGCCTTGCTTAGTTGCTGAGGCTGGTCTCGAACCTGTGATCTTCTTGTCTCTAGTTCCAGACCTTTTAATCCCTGTTCTCCTCTTGAGGCTTGCCTGCATTTATCATCTTTTTTGCCATGAGAACTGAAGATATTAGGATACTTAGATTCTTTCTCACTTCTCACTCTTTCCCCACTATTTTACTAGCATCATTCTTTTGTTTTATTTTTAACTTTTATTTTGAAATAATTTTAGACTGAAGAGTTAGAAAAATGGTACAGAGTGTTTCTGTAGACCCTTCACTCAGCATTCTCTAATGTTAGCATCTTACATAACCATGACAGGTTTGTCAAAGGTAAAAAATGACCTTTGTTGTAATCATAATATCGTGGGCCGGGCGTGGTAGCGCACGCTTGTAATCCCAGTACTTTGGGAGGCCGAGACCGGAGGATCCGGGTTCGCGGCCAGCCTCAGCGCTCTCTCTCTCTCTCTCTCTCTCTCTCTCTCTCTCTCTCCTTAGTGAGGCCCTCCGCAACTTTGTGAGACCCGGTTTCAAAATAAAGTATAAAAAATACGGCCGGGGGTGTAGTGCGGAGGTAGAACGCCCCTGGGTTCAATCCCCGATACTGAAAAAAAAAAAATAATATCATGGTAACCAACTCCGCCAGGTTTTCCTGGGACTATCCCATTTTTAGCACTGAAAAAACTTGCATCCCAGGAAATCCCCCAGTTCTGGACAAACAGATGCTGTCCTGATTTTAATATGGGAAAGACCCATGCCCCAGGAGTCCCTTCAGTTCCTTGCAAACCAGGAGAGTTAGTTACTTATTAGCTAGAGATTTTATTGGATTCCCCCAATCTTCCGTCCTTCCTTCTTTGGATTGAATTCAGGGGTATTCTACTCCTGAGCTATACCCCCAGCCATTTTTATTTTTTATTTTGAAACAAGGTATCACCAAGTTATTGTGCATTGGCATTGAACCTTTGATCTTCCTGTTTTATTCTCCCAAATATTGGGATTAAAGGTGTGAGCCACCATGCCTGGCTCCCCAATTTTTCAATATTGGGCTCAGCCTGGAAGCAATGGTCTCAACTAGATCTTAGATCGCCTGGCCCCAAATCTCTTTCACTTTATCACACTGCTTGACTATTTGATGGGGGGATAGCTATACCATTTGCTGATGACAAGAGAGGCATCAGTGATAAGATCCTTTACTGGTCAATGGGCTTTATTCCCAAGTGTGAAGAACAGAGTGGGGTGATCTATCACAGGCAGAGCTGCACTGCACACGCCACTGTGTTGACATGGCCCCAGAGTGAAGGACGCGTGAGTTTTCAGGGATCTGATTTACAATGAGGTACTCATTAACTATGTGACCTTTGACAAGTTGATTCTTGTTTTCTTCCCTCTTCTTCCCTTTCCCCCTTTCCCTCTTTCTACCTCGATTCTTTCTCTGCCCTTTCTGCTTTCCTTTTCTTCTTTCTTCCCATTATCTGAGTGGGGTTTTCATATGATAACTCCAGCCAGTGAACATAAGTATGAACTGCCAACTTAAAACCAGAGCTGTTAGGTTGTGTCTTACAAAATGCTAATATGGAGAAGTGAGAGGTAGTCAGTGATTTTATGAAGTTGAAAATGTGTCTAAGCATTTACTCATTAGTCTTTTAACATCAGTTTATAATTTCTACATTTTGTAACTTCAAATATGCAATAGAAGGCATATTGAAGATAGCGTCTTTGGTGAATTCTACCAAATGTTTAGACAATAAATCCTTCACAAACTCTTCCAAAAAGCAGAAAAGGATAGAAAACTTTCTAATTCATTCTAAGATGCCAGAATAACTCGAATACTCAAACCAGAAAAAGATGCAAGAAAACTACAGATTAATACCCCTTACGAATATACATGCAAAAATCTTCCACAAAATACTGGCAAATCAAATCTAGAAACATATAAAAGGGATTATATATTATGACCAAGTGAGATTAATCCAGTAATTCAAGGTTGGTTTAACATTAAAAAAATAAATCAGTCAATGTATCGGACTATGTTAATAGAATAAAGAAAAAACTACATAATGATATTAATAGACACAGGAAAGGCATTTGGCAAAATCCAACACCATTTCATGATAACTAATGAACAAACCAGGAATAGAAAGAACTTCCTAACCTGATAAAGGGCATCTACACACAACCCCATAACTGACATCATATTTAGTGGTAAAATACTGGATGCTTTCCTACAAAGATCAGAAACAAAATAAAGATGTTTGTTCTTATGACATACTGTGATTGGAGGTTCAAAAAAGCAGAATTAGGCAAGGAAATCGGCAAAGTGGTATCCAGACACAGAAGAAAGAAGTAAAACTGTATTTGCAGATGATATAATCTTGTATATAGAAAATCCTAAGTAAAACACATGTGAAAAACTATTAGATCTAATAAGTTCAGCATGGCTGCAGGCTACAAGATTAATATATTTTATGGCATGCAAGTTCTTTCTCCTTAAAATTGTTATATATAATGCATATAATGTGTGCATATATTTGGAGGTATTAGAGTAGAAAAAGCTTGTGTTTAAATATGTTAGTAAATGACTTAGTGACTAATATATTTCTTATAATTAAAATGAAGGTATACAAGTATTTGTATCAATGGTATGTTTCTGAGTTTATCTAATCAAATGATAATATGCATTTGATAATATGCAAATGAAGGACTTAAATGTTTTAAAAAGGTAAAGAGCTTCTTTAGCCACTTATAAGAACTTGGGGTAAACTGGAAGAAACAGAAATGAAATATTATAGATGAGATAAAATAAACACAAATACTTTAATTCAGTGCTGGAATCATGAGGGTGGGCAGAATATATTGAATAAAAATAAGAATACTTGGGGAAGAGAAGACTGAGGACTCTCTAAATTACAATAAAAGGAAAGTACTGGGTGTAAAATTCTCAGCAAGCTGGAATGAGCAGAGAAGAGCAGCAAGGGAAATATGTGTTCAACCTGGAGACCTGGTATGCATGGAACTGTAGATAATAAGCACACATATCCACATCTCATTAATAACTACTGAGATCTGTTGGAACTGCATAATTTACACTAGGTACATCTGGCCAACTAATGAAAAATGTGAAGAGAAATATTTATTTTATCTTATTTTAATTTTTTGCAGTACTGGGGATTGAACCCAGGGGCATTCTACCTCCGCGCTACACCCCCAGCCTGATTTTTTATTCTTTATTTTGAAATAGGGTCTCACTAAGTTGCGGAGGGCCTCACTAAGTAGCTGAGGCTGGCCGCGAACCCGGATCCTCCGGTCTCAGTCTCCTAAATACTGGGATTGCAAGCATGAGCCACCATGCCTGGCTTAAGAGAAAATATTTAATACTTGTGAGTTATTTCTCTCCCTCCCCAACGTGCCTGCTTTCTTTGCTTGATGTCCCACAGGTCATGTTGTGTGCCCTTTAAGTTTCCAATGCAACCAAAGACATTGTAAGCCAAGCCATGCCAATGGGCTCATTCTGCAGTGGCAGTGAGCAGAGGGCTCTCGCTGGCTTCAGCTGGGGAAAAGCTAAATGGAGAGCCGAGGTCGATGTCACAGTGTGAGGAGAAGTGACTAGTGGTCTCCAGAGAGTTGATGAGCTGAACTTCCATGCACTTTTGAGGACTTTTGGGCAATGTGAACTTCAGAGAAGAAATCAACATTGGCAGGAGTTGGAATCACAGGCATCCCCAGGCTTAGGGACTCTGTATAGGGTTACTGTGGAGTGACAATCTTAGGTGCAGCCAATCAGCTTTACATCTATTAATCCTAACTATTTCCCAGATGGTCCGTGCCAGGATCCTAAGGAGAAGAGCTGTCATGTCATCTGAAACTTTGAGTCAAATGAAAGAGCAATAAGAAAGGGCACTTGCACTCATGCGCCCTGGTCGAGAAGAGAACATCCAAAGCGGGTGTGACAGGGACACTCTGCCTTCAATGCAATGGTCATAAATGAAGAATAGAAGAATGGCAGGTCTGCAGTGGGGAGGGAACAGGAACTGCAGCCTCAGGAAGGGTGCATCAGTCCATTTTTTGTTACTACACCAAAATTCCAGAGACAGGCTAACTTTATCAAGAAAAGAGGTTTATTTCTAGTTTACTGTTTTGGAGGAATAAGGTCTAGGAGCTTCATCTGCTGTTGGCCTTCTTGCTGGCAGAATCAGGAGGCAGCTCAGCATATCACATCTCTCCCTTGGTTATAAAGCGATGAGGATTGAGTCGTGGGGGCTCCACCTTACGATTTCATTTAACCCGAATCACTTCAAGGGCCTCACTTCTAGACATCATAGTCAGATTAAGTTCCACCCTCTTTGTTAGGGAGGTAACTCTGAGTATTTCAGGGGCACTCTACCTCTGAGCTACACCCCAAGCCCTATTTTAATTTTTACTTTGAAACAGGGTCTCACTAAGTTACCATGCACTATTGGCCTTGAACTTGTGATCCTCCTGTCTCAGCCTCCCAAGAACTGGGATTACAGGCATGTGGCACCATGCCTGGCTGATTCCAGTATCTTGAAAATCTTTGTTTCACGTTGTATCTGTTTATTTTTTAATTTTTGGTTGTTTCAGGCAGGAGGGTAAATCTATTCCTTTTACTCTCCTTTTTCTAGAAGAGGAAGAAACCAGTCTGGACTTCTATCAACCTACTTCTGCAGTGCATACCACGCCCTGATCAGTCCTCAAAGCGCAGTGAGCGCAGTGGCACATGGACCCTTTCTTAGCTAACTCGGATCTGTCCATCAAGTCTCAGTCCACTGCTCTCCTACTTGGGTTGTTCTTGGCCTCTGGGATTTGATTTGGCTTCCTGCTGCTGTGCCCCAGATCTCTGTGTGAGCCCTTTGAGCCCACTGACTCTTGCCAGCACCTCCCCGGCATGCGCACCTCCCTCCTGCTCAGCACAGTGAGGGAGGCTGGCGGGGACTCCACCAACACCGGTTCAAGGAATGAATGAGTGAACAAATGAGTAGGACACAACTCCTCTGCCAGCTGAGCCTTTTGTAGACTGGGCAGGAGGCAGTTTGGGAAAAGAAACCCTTTTATGTCTGGTTAAGTTTTCCTGGAAGGAATTCCTTCTAGGGTCCGCCTCCATCTTCAGGCCAGTTGACCAAATACAGGAAGTTGTGCCTGGGAAAACGGAGTGCTGTGGGGAAGAGAGGATTGTGTCTTTTTCTTTGTTGGTGTGTATTCAGATGATAGAGGCATTGTCCAGTGAGGTCAGAGTGGTGGCTCATGGGAAGGATCTGCCATCATGGCCGTCTTCCCTGTAAGGACGGGAAGTGGGAACAGGACCAGAGGGCATTCAGCATGACTTTCAGTATCCAGGAAAGTGCTGGGAAATACATCACTGATGACGACAAAACCAGACTACACGGGGAGGAGGGACTGTGCAGTGATACAACTTGGAGAAAATAGGGTCAAATGAGGAGAGAGACCAGCAGAACTGTGAGGAGACTGGGAGGGGAACAGGAAGACTGAGGAAGGAAAGAGTTCAAATAATGTTCTGTTCATATGTGAAGGCATCACTACCAATCTCTCTAACACGTGTGAGGAGGGAGGAGGGGGACGGGGTGGCACACGGAGAGAGACATACCACGTGCTGTGTGCATATATGTTTGTATAACTTTGAACCTCACTATGATGTATAATTACAGTGCACCAATAAAAGTTTAAAAATAAAGAGGGAAAAGAGGATGATGGTTCATTTGAAGGCAGGATCAGGGTAATCTCGTACTACATGTGGCACAGATGGAGGAGTGGCTTTTTGTGTCAGACTCACATTGGGGTTAAGTGCTTCAACTCTTAGAGCCTCAGTTTTGCCATCTGTTGAGTGGGCTGCATGGATAAGGGGGGCAATGCGTAAGAAGCACCAGCTCAATCCCATGTGAGTTCCTTTCCTCTCCCCTAGCACCTCCCTCTCCTGCACAGAAGATGAGAGAAGGGCAGTATTGTTGTCTTCCTCTGTGTCTTAAGGAAATGAGCGGAGCAGCCTCTCAGGAACCTTAGGGAGTGGATGGCTGAGCCGAGCTCTCCCTGTAACAGGCTGGTGAAGGCAGCTCGACCCAGAGAAGGGTGAAAATGAGCAGTTTTAATTTTCTCCAATCGCTTCTTTCATCCGAGCCCTGTTGAACCTCTTCCCCATCCTTAAAAGCATCTTGGTAAGATTTGGTAATTTTCATGTCTCTCTGGGATATTAAAACTTAATCTAAATTTATACCTTCAATATCAACCTTGATTTAAATCTCATCTCCTTGGAATATAGGGGATAGTTTCAGCAGGGACTCTGAGAATTAATTCTCAGGCGAATGGAAGGCTGCCACTCAACAGTGTGTTTGCCTCTTTATAATAGAACAGGGATCGGTTCTGTAACTAGTCTATTTTCTTTTGTTATAACAGAATGTCTGAGGTTGGATAATTTGCCAAAAAAAAGAGGTTTATTTAGCTCACAGTTCTGGAAGTCCAAGAGCATGGTGTGGCATCTGCTTGGCCCAGGTGAGGGCCTAGTGGTTGATGTCATCTTAGTGTCAGGATGCGTGGAAGAGGGACTCGGGGGAGGTGGCAGGCTCCCTTACTACAACTTATTCTCACTGGAATGAATCTGCACTAATCCCTTCCAAGGGGGGTTCCCCCATAGCCTGATTACCCTCAGGAGCCTGATTAGGCTCCACCACCTCTCAACACTACCACAATGGGGACCAAGCTCTCAGCATATGCATCTTTAAGAGACACACTCAAGCCACAGAGGGTTCCTCTCTGGAAGTTAGAGGGTCTGCACTTTCTTGTGCCCTTCAGTTTCTGGTGACTGTCCGGGGTAAGGAACAGGCTCTGTTGAGATGATTTGGGGGGCAAGGAGGACTCTTCCTTGCTCTCATTCCTCATCCCTAAATATGCGCCCTCCATCTAGGGATTTGGGGCCATGGCTAGAGGACTATTGAAATCATCATTACCCCTGAGTTCCAACCAGACAATCCAGTTGCTTGTCTTCCCGTTCCACACACATAACTGAACTCTCAAGGAATATGCCCCTTTAATATAAGGGCCTCGGATCCCCAGCTCCACCTCCCCTTCTCCTGTCTGCTGGTGACTGGGGAATCTGGCGAGGGCTCCTGGAGGACCACTTGGTCCTCTTTTCTCCTATCTCAAGTACCCACGCTCCTTCCCGAGTCAGAGCCACCCATCCTGGCTACAGTGGGGCTGCTGTCCTTGTTCAGCATTCTCTGGCCAGAGCCAGTGCTCCTTCCCATCCATCAGTCCTGAGATGGTGTCAGCTTGTCTGACTGATAAGGTAGAGTAGAAGAAGTAAAATTTTAGGTAGAAAGGAGACAAGATGGGAAGGAAAGGAGTAAATCTAAAGTCCTAAGCTTGCCTTGCTTAGGACACGCCAAATCTAAAAACACAATGGGCTAGCTTCACATCCGAAATCCCTGAGAAATTCCTGAGGTGATTAGCCTTCCACTCCGGAAAATCACACCTGTTGTCACACTCAGCTGGCCACCCAGTCCTGAAGCAAAAGAACTTTTTTTGGAAGAGAAAGAACTTCACCTTCCACCGAAAACTACAGAAGATCACACCTGTTGTTATACTCAGCTGGCTACCCGCTGGCCAGCAGACTTCCTGTCTCCACTCCTCTCTGCCCCCAGAAGACCTGTCCCTAAGAAATTAACATCTTCTGAATAAAGAAAAAAAAGGCATTTTCCCTAACGTGTTATCCCTTTTCCTTGAATTAAACCTCTGACTTTTTCTCTGACTGGCGAGTGTTGAAATTCTTTTCTACACAGACCCAAGGACCCTGGGGACCCTGAGGTGAGTTTCCCCTTCCAGGCTGGGAAACTCCTTAGGACCCTCCCGTGGAGCTATCAAGCTCACCCTGACATAATCATCCCTCAAGGCAGCTGGGGCCTGGGCATCCAGAGTGGGTACAGGAGCGGGGTGGTGCATGGGACTAAGGAGAATGACCCAAGGGGCACAGAGCCCAGGGCTCCACCATCCCAGGCCAGGGAAGAGGCCCACCCTCTGGAAACTTTAAATCCCTGGATGAGTTTGGAGGTGGGGGGAGATGTGGGTGATGGAGAAAGCGTGTTCTATAAAGAGCAGCAAAGCTCTCAGGGGAGTTGGAGAAGACAATGCTGCTGTTCTGGTTCCTCAACCCAAGCTGTCAAGGCTGGCTTTCCTCCCTGGGGGCTTGTCTTTGTCAGAATGTCGAGGAATTCCTCCCTCTCCTGCAGAAGGTCCCAGGCCTGTGGGTCAGCCGTCAGCCATGGCTCACCCTGCAGACTCACAGTGTGCAAAGGTGAGCTTCCTGGTCCCCTTGGGATGTGGTCATAGAAGCCCACTCTGGCCCTATTTGCAAAGGCTTTGCTCTCTAGGTGGCCACCTGGAGGCTCGTTACGTTTTTGTTTTGATGGTCACTGTCCACACCAGACATAGAACAATTTCATTTTTTGTATCACTGACTAAACAGATTCAGGATGCGCTTTCCCTTCAGAGGAACCCACTGCCAACCACCCACTAACACTCACCTGCCACCTGCCAACCACCCACTAACACACGCCTGCCACCTGCTAATCACCCACTAACATACACCTGCCACCTGCTAATCACCCACTAACACAGACCTGCCACCTGCCAACCACCCACTAACATACACC